>VDFB02263788.1:418527-604061 GCA_007258455.2 Sequoia sempervirens
GAGTGAGTTGTTTGAGATTGCAGTTGAGGGTGTAATACCAAGTTTTAAAGGAAGTTAGCAAAGCAGTAAATGTGCAAGAAAATAAAATCGTACACAACAAACAATTCACAATGTTATCTTGCATAATGCCTTGAGCTTGAAGACAAAAATCTCATTGTATCTTGATGAAAGTGGTGACCTTAATGGTCAATCACTGGCAACCATGATTTTTAAACATGCTATTGTGCTTATGGAGGCAACATTTTACAAGGCGTTGAGTGGTTTCAAAACAATGGCAAGTACTTAAAGACTTGTTTTATATGCATACTATGCAAATAAGCTTAAGATAGCATCTTAGAAGAGAGATTGAAGGTGGATTATGGAACTCAAGGGTTACCATGAAAAGGATTAAACAAAGATTGAGATCTATTTAAAAGCCACAGCCATGAAGATATTAAAGATGTCACATGTAAAAACCTAGTAGCGGAGTAATGAATATAGTGCCAAAGAGGATAGTGTGTAGGGCAGCATTTAGGAGATCTCCACATTATCTAATTATAAGGAAATGCATCATTTATTTATTTTTTTAATTAAAATAAATCATTCTAAACCCTATATAGGATACATTGATACTTCAAAAGCCTCTCAAGGAATTTGAGATTATGCAAATATATGTCAAGTAACATTCATAAGGTTTAGAAAATCTTGATCACTCTCTAGAATAGCCCATTAAACATGGGTTGTGCTTGAATGCACTACATAATTGATATAACACAACCACTCTGCATATCAATCAAAGTTATAGGCTCTTTATTGTAGCAAGAGGTAATCACTCTTCGACCATGCTATAATTACATCATAACCTGTTAAACTTGAGACAACAAAATGCACCCAATGATGATTGACACCTACATTATACAACCTAAATTAACTACTTTATATGAGTGCCTCCATTTCTATCACAACATAGCCACATTAAACTTGGGTCACACATGAATGCATCTTGTATTTGTTATAGAACAACTGTGCCACATGACCAATACAATTATGGATCACATAATTACAGTCACAAGAATCTGTTCCTCGGTTGTGATCTTATGGTGATTCCACACAACAAAATCTAGACATGAAATTCTCAAAACCCTTAACCTCTAAGAATGAAATCTGATGAGATGTTGCTTTAAAATATGATTTTCAAACCTGGAACTACAAATATGACTTCACAACTAAATTCTGCAAAAAGACAATGACTACCCTCAACCTGGCAATATCTTCTTGATTTTTTTCTGATTTTTTCCAAGAAAATTGTCCTTAGTTCTCCACAAACTAGTAGAGCAAAACACCGTCGCAATAAATTAGGCGTGAACTCACTTTTCTTTATGTCGGCCACAATTTTATTTTTTTTAATTTTTCATGTCTGTCAAAAATTCTACGAAAATGATAACCAGCATTTCGACGAACCCTAGGATCGTCGAAATTTTGACAAACGTCGGGGATAAACTTTCAAAAAATTGGAAATTACACATCAAATTTTACAAGCACCTGACAAACATCGTATTTTACATATTTCGTCGGTCTATTTCGTCGTATTTTGCAGTCAAATGTATTAGTGATATCCTACAAGAATTCAAGAGAGAATATGCAAAGCTCCTAAGGCCTGATGCAACCACTTCAATTAAGCCTCTCATCGTTGAAGAAAAACTTGACAAAATAATGTATTGATGAAGGATCTCTCATATTATTTGGATTAAATGAGAATAGATTTCCATTTAATAACACTGCTACACACTTCAATTAAGGTTAAATACTACATAATAGGCCCTACAATCATGATTGGTCCAAGATAATCAAGAAGAATGACAAGAAGATTGTTTCAAGATAAGGAATCCAAGGACATTAAGAGAGACATGTTGAAATTGTGAAACACACACAAAACAAGATCAAACATCAAACAAGAACACCTTCCACACATGAGAGCTACAAACAATGATTTGTTATTTCCTCAAAAAGAAAAACTTACATAATTGAATAATACAAAGAAGGAGAATGCTTATAAGAGAAAACCTTAAATGAGAAAGGGATTAGATTATGAAAAGTGTCATCCATGTTGTGGAAAATATTTGATGTTTCTAAGAATGAGGCAAGCCATGTAGACATCGAGCCTAGAAGTTTTCTTAGATATTGTGATGATGAGAGTATAAATCATTTTGATCCTAATTTATCTCCTTAAACTCAATTTTATAAAAGTGATGGAATATAGAACATGCATTTTGACAATGCGTGTTTAGAAGGAGATGGTACAAGAGTTGTATTAGTGTCACCTGATGGCATGAACTATAAGTTCACTTTCAAATCGATCTTCAAATGCACTAATAATGTGGTTGAATATGAAGCATTGATAATTGGTTTAAACATGGAATTTAGGTGTGGGATCTAATGATTGAAAGTTCACAATGGTTCAAAAATGGTGGTGTCTTGGGTTAGAGTCACATATGTTACTAAAGAAAAATATTAAATATGTACAATAATACAGTGTGGGATACTATTTAAATTTTCCATGATTTTAACATCAAGTGGGTAGAAAGAAAGGACAATGTAATAGTTGATGCCCTTGTTGTTTTGGCCTTAAAATTTAATAATTTCCTGACATCCCCCCATTGTAGGTATGTTGTTAAAATTCTTACTAGGTCCAAAATTCTTGATATAATCTATAATCTACATTTGGAAAGTCTCTGATAATGATGAGTAGATTTATGAGTCCTTGAATTGCATCAATCACTTTGAGAATCAACTCATTCATTAACCACCAATAGTAGAAGAAAATAATGGAAAAAAAGACTTTGTTTGGAACTAAGATCATATAGCTCAAGATACATGCTATTTCAAGAGGTCTTGTAGCTTTGGGATGAATATTTGACAACATTTATTATTATAAAACAAGGAATAGGCCTATCAATGTGGAGTATATTGAGGGTATGAACTTAGGAGTTGAAGTAGCTCCTTGGATGTTTTACCTCAATAGAAATATTAAACTTACATAAATTTAGATGTTTATTGCATTGTTGAAAAAGTTTAAAAAGTGATTTGCTTGGTAATATGATTAGTTGAAGGTATACATAGAGAATTTTCGCCAAAATACTATTCAACTTGGTATGAATCCTTTCAAGAAGGAGTAGAGACCCATCAACCCTGTGCTTGCCCCTTAGATGCAAAAAAACTTGATGAAATTAAAGGAGGGGGGAATTACCAAGCCAATAAGACATTTTGAGTGGGTGTAACATTGTCCCAATGAGGAACAAGAATGAGGACATTAGGACTTGTCTACATTTTATAAATTTAAATATCAAGTCTTTCAAGGAAAAATACACACTACCTAAAATGGGCCATTTGATACAAAACGTAATAAGGGTAGAACTAATGTCTAGGATGGATAGATTCTCAAGGTACAATTGGGTCATGGACAAGGAGTCTAAACAACCAAAAATAACTTTCACAATATTATGGGGGATATTTGTCTAAGATAAGATACCGTTTGAGCTAAAAAATGTAGGAGATTTTTTTAAAGGGCAATGAATGTTGCCTTTACTAGCTTCATCAATGAAATCATGGTGGTCTACTAGTATGATTTAATTGCTTACTCTAAGGATATAAATGATTAGTATAAAAAACTTAGAGTTGATATTCCAAAGCTGCTTTGAGTATGAAATTTCCTTGAATCCTAAGAAAAGTGTATTTAGAGTGGAAGAAGGAAAGCTTCTTGGACATATTATGTCTAAGGAAGGGTGAAGATTGATGATGAAAATAAATTGATCTCATCCCTCAACTTAGGACAGTCAAAGTAGTCTATTCATTCTTTGAGTAGATCAACTTTGTTAGGAGATTTGTGTTCCTAACTTTGTAGAAAATACAAAGGCCATCTTCAAGGTGCTAAAAAATGGACAATCTACTAATTAGGACAAGGAATCAACTAATTAATTCATGGAAGTCAAAGATTCACTTAATAAGACACTGTTGTTGACAAGTATTGATCATTCAAATCATTTTCAATTATTTTAATTTATATAATTTTATGCAATTGATGTTTTTTTGTTGTAGAAGAACAATGATGGATATAAAAAATCAATAGATTTCTTCAAAAAACCTTCAAAGATGCTAAATTTAATTACTCTAATATGGAGAAGTATGCCTTTTCTTTTGTTAAGGTGGTGAAATTTTATAGATCCTATCTTGTAGGAGCTAAAATAATTGCCTATGTTCCACATACAAATATAAGAGATATTTTTGTTCAACATGAGGCATTAAGAAAAAGTTGCAGACGATTCAATAAGATCCAAGAATATGAACTGGAGGTGAATATAGTCAAGTTGGTTAGAGGTTAAGGCATACCTAGGTTAATGGATGATATAAATTTAGATGCAACTAAAGTGCATCAGGCGAACTTTGATCCAATACTTCCTCGTGATTTAAAGGATTGTCCTTGGTATAAGGACATTATTTTCTATTTGGAAAATTTGATGTTTCCTACAAGGCTAGATGATCATCATAAAATAACATTGAAGATGATAGCTTAGAGATATGTATTTTTTTGAGGCTAGTTAATATGAAGAAACCTTGATGGTGTACTCCTAAAATTTTTAGACAAGAAGCTCAGTCTATAAAATTTATGAAGGAATGTCACCAAGGGTTGTATGGTGGATATTTCATGTCTAAAACTATTGCTCAAAATTATGAGAGTAGGATATTGGTGGTCCACATTATTGAATAATATGGTCAAGTTTATGAAAATTCGTGATGGTTACCATTTTTTTTAGTAAGATAAAATTTGTAGATGCACTCTCCCTCATGACCATATCACTTGAGGCTCCATTTTAGTAGTTGGGTATTGATTTTATGTGTGAAATGTCTAAGATATCTAGGAATATATACAATGGATTTTTATGGCTACCGACTACTTCACCAAATGGGGGGAGGAAACCCCCACAAGAAATGCTACATCAAAGCTGGTGATTGAATTCCTACTAAATAAAATCTTCATGAGGTTTGGTGTGTCATTATGGATAATTTTTGATAATTGAATATTTCTAATTGATATGTGTTCTCAATATGGGATATATTTGAAAAATTCATCTCCTTTTCATCCACAATGAAATGAATAGGCCAAATCTAATAACAAATGCATCATGAACATCATAAAGAAGATTCCAAATTCAAACAAGAAAAGGTGGGATGATGAATTAAGGTTTGATATTTGGGAAGATAGAATCAACTACAAGAAGGCTATTGGTAAGAGTCTCCTTGAATTAGTTTATGGCATGAAGGGTAGACTATCAATCAAATTAGAACTAATAGTATATAAAATAATACAACAAATCAAAGGGGAAGAACATGATACCATTCCTAAAGAGTGCATGAGTTGATTGAATTGAAAGAATTCAAGAGTGCTACCCATGGGGAGAACCAATTGAGACAAAAAATTATGAAGTGTTTTTTTTGAACAAAAGTTTATCTAGAGAGATTTCCAAGATGGGGACACTTTCCTTATATGTAATTCTAGTCTAAAGAGAATAGAAAACACATAAAATTTGAAGCCTCATAGGTTGGGCCTTATCAAATTGTTGAAAGATGTGGTCAAGGCACTTTTTGCCTCAAGAATCTTGTTGGAGAATTCATGGAGCTTCTAATTCATGATCAATGTATCAAGCATTACTTCTCTTGAGGGTGAGGTTTTGTGATTATATGTACATAGTTGTCTTTTCTACCTTTTCTTTTAATGCCTTGTGCCATTTTCTATTATTTCCTCATGTTGTTTTTATATTTCCCTATGTTGGTTTGCTCCCGAGGATTTGGATTCTTGTTGTGCTTGCAAGAGAAACATGTTCCTAGCTAGAGCCAATTTTGGGACCTCATTTTAATGTGTCTTATTTATCTTTGCTATCCTCCCATCTATGCAATTGAAACTATTCACCCATTATTGATAACTGATTTGAGAAATATCTAATTGGGTCCCCTATTTTAAATGTTGCTTAAGGGTGTTCATTCAAATTTTAATAAAAAAATCCTTAGTAAAAATGTTTTTAAGGGGTACTTGTGAGGTTAATATCAAATAATGTGGCATTTCCCTACATGAAATTAGGCCTTCCAATTTTTGGAGTTTTTAGGGACCTTGGAACATACCTTGGGTTCCTTGGTTCCTTTGATTCCCCAAATGCCTCAAAGAGTGAAAAATATGTAAGTTCTTGATTTTGAAGTTGTTGGGAGGTCATGATAGCCTATGGTTGAACTTTATTATGGAGTGGGCTAGGGTATGAGAATTTTTTTTTTGTTTTGGATTTGGAAATTCAAGATGTCCTTCTTAGTGGGTTTTTAGACTTTTGGGGGTCCTTAACATCTCTACACTAAGTATTGAGGTTTAAAGTTCCCATAGAGCCTTACATTTCAGTGTCACCCTATGCTATATCTCACTTTTTTTCCCTCCCTAGACCCCAAACCATGAGGTCCATTTTCCCTTCGTAGCCTTGAACTCTATAGTCCTAACTCCCCTTAGATCCTAAAATTTCAAGGGTTCTAGGGACCTTTGCACTTTTCTTTGAGGTTCTAGCTTCCCTCAAAAGTATTGAACCTTAAATCTTTATCCCTAAGATCCTATTTCCTATGGAGTTTTGAACTATGTCATCTCTTCCATCTTTATCCCCATATGTCACTTTCCTTTGAAACCTTGCAACATAACACCCTATTTCCTTTTCCCTTTGTTTCCCTAGATTATCGTTTCCTCATTCCCCTGGGATCCTTGCAATTGAAATCTTCACCTTCCTCAAATTTTAGACTTCTAAGGATCCCTCACACCTTTTCATCTTTTTCTTGGGCTTTTGAGTTCATCCAACATCATGAAACTTTGATTATTTCTCAATAGGTTTGTAAAATTTTAGAAGTCCTAGGTACCTTTTCACTTGTATCCCTAAGTCCTAATTCCCTTTGAAACCTTGAACCTCAATCCTTTTCTAAAATCCCCTGTCCCCATATTTTCCCATATCCCAAAATTTTAGGAGTTCTTTGCATCTTGGCACTTGACTTCTAGGTACTTGTTCCCTCCATCATCCTAAACACTGTACTTCAACCTGTCTTGTTGGCATGCATCCCTTGGTTTCCAAAAAAACTTGAATCCCACCATGTTCCATGATGATTAAAAACTTTGAAGGGTTTTATGCATTCATTCTCACCTACCCTCCCACCATTCCTAGAATCTTGAGCAACTTGTTTAATACACGTGACTCTTAATGGATCTTCCGTAAATTTCATAAGCTCCTCCATGCCCTAGCATCTCACAATGGGCAACAGTTGCAAGCATGAATGTAGAAATTGTGTTGCATAATAGACCTTTCTCATAGATCTATTTTGATATCCAACTCTAACACATGATTATACATCACAATAAACAAAAGGACATCAAACTCAAGAAGACAAGCATAACATTAGAAAAATTTCAAATAATATAGGAACCACCTCCAAAATATGATTTAACAACTCTCAACCTTCCATCAATCAAGAAAGACTCATATACTAATGTAATTGAAACCAAGTAGATGATTCAAAGCATAAAATTATTATGATTTATATTCAAAATGATAACTAAAATTTTCTAAAAAGATAAACCATGAATAATCAATAAAAATAAGAACCAAGATTTTACCACTTTGAAATCACCAAAATGCAAGCCAACCATTATTTAGCAACTAGCCTTAAGGAACAAAACAAAACTTAGAACTAAAATTGATGTATTCAAGACAATGATAGCACAAGAGGTCTTGATTCAAGACACCAATCAAAGGGATCCACATTTCTTCAAAGATATTTATGGTGAGGGTAATGCAATACACAACAATAATTAAGAGGAAAATTTATAACAATAGTCTTCAAATAAATATTTAGTTTGTTTAGACCTATAACCATATGATTTCATTTCATTTAATTGACTTGAATCTACTACATGAAGGCGTGGATAAATAATAACTTGTCCTTATGATAAATATATTTACCCTTTTTTTATTTGATTGGCCTAAACAATCCTTTACTTTTTGGTTTTACACTTTCTTACATAATGAAAAATGTGATCACATAATTATTTACTCTTTTCTTAATTATACTTTATTAAAGTTTAATAAATTTAAGGACTTATATACTTTTATTTTGAAAAAGTTCCTTCCTAATTTGTCTTCAAATTTATATGTATTTACTTGGTGTTAAATGAATTCTTGGTTTACTTTAAAGTGACACATGGTCTTGAATAGTATTGAACACGCAGAAAGTAATAATATGTGTCTTGAATGAAATAAATTAAATTTTGAACTAATATATGGTTGAACTTGGTTAAGACGTGTATTAAAATTAAAGTTTTTTGTTTGTAAGAAAATTACTTTTGATGTTGCATGCTAGGATGGTTTGATTGTTTTCCATCTCTTTTTAATTGAAAATGTAAAATTTGAAGATTGATTTGGAATTTTACTAACAAAGATCATGTTGGTCATATTATCCTTGATCATATCATGAATAATTACTTCATTTAAAAGACTAAAATTATGAAGAAAGAAACCTAGCATGCATGATTTGACATGGATTATGGTTGAATGAAAGGAATTAAAATTTGATTAAGTTCATGCTATAGTATAAAAAAATCTAGATATAAAGCAAGTTATTGTACTTTAATCACATGCTTATGGAAAAAATATAAGTTTGTCACATTAATCATGAATATACCAAACATTCTAAAGTACATGTTATTCTCATTTTATTGTAATAAAAAAATGTCTAGATCTTTTATATTATGAATTTCAATTTAGAACATTGTAGACAAACTTCATGCTAAATTATAAATTAGATGAAATTCATTTTACATTGCTTAAGTTTGATTAAGGTTCAACTCTTAAAGTCACATTTCAATGTCAAAGTAAAGGATGACTCAATACCCATCAGTTTTAGACAAGCAAATATAATAGATAAATTCCAAGGAATACTATAAACAAAAAAGTGAATTGAAGATAGCCACTTTTTCAGTTTTGAAGGTTAACTAATGTGTGAACAAACAATTTAATCGAACAAAAAACTAGTTATAATATATCGTTTCTATTTTTGTAGTATAATAATTATTAAATTCAATCCCCCATTAAATAGTTAAAAGATAAGAGCTATTTTTTTTGGATTCAGTCATGTCAATTTATTTGCATCAAAGTTTTGGATCACACTCTGTGATCCGTCATCATGATGAAGAAAAGAGCCGAGTGAGAGAAAGGTTTGATTAAAAGATGTTAATATTGGTAGACAAAGGTTTGATTCAAATGAAGCTCTTGATAACGAGTAGAAGGGATATCAGTCCCTCCCTCAAAATTTTATAAAATCAAAATTTGATGGAGCGTCCTAAGATAATTTGAGTAATGCACGTGCATGGTTTATATTAAGATTGCAAATGAGAAATTTATGTATTGTGATTCTTTCGACATAGAACCTCAACTTATTCAAACCAACTTATAACCTCAACTTGTTCAAACCAACATTAAAAAATTCCCTAAAATTATCAACTATAAAATATAATTTTAAAAGAAAAACAATAGTGTATACACTTGCCTTATAATATTCAATCCCATATGCATTGACTAAATCAAATTGACCAAACTTTAATTTACAATAAACTTGGTCAAATGTTCAAAATAATCTTAAAAGTCTTCTTTATCATTAGACAACAAATAACTAGGCATTCTACCAACTTTACTTCTAAATATTAAAAATTATCTGACAACACTTTTTCAGTTTTTATCACGGCATGTAATTCAATTCAAACCGTCTGAATGTCTGCCTCTCTTCGGCCAATGGCATGCTGCCACGTACGTAATACCAGTCAACCTGTGCGTTGTAAAGGCGTAAGTGTTTTGTTTTCCAAAAAAATTGGAAACAAAACCGTGTGTTAACCTCTTGACTTTTTAAGATAAAATCTGTGACCAAACGAACGGCCAGATGTTTTCCAACCCCATCCGATGGTTGGCAGAGACAGATACTCGCGGAGACTTTATGGCCAAGAGATGCTTAAACAGCCTGTTTGTATAGAATGCATTGCAATCTTCTTCTTTTTTTTTTTTTAATAAAAAAGTTTATGTAAATCATTTTTTGAATTTTATTGTTTTTATATTTGTATTAAACTTTTAATAAAAGTATTAAACTTTTAATAAAAGTATTAAAGTAAAATTTATAGATCTTATGAGAATATAAATATTGAAGTCATAATGTGGAGAGGTCTAATTATTATGGTCGTAAGGGTGGAATATAAATGTGTGATATGGTAACAAAAAAATATTTCGTATCTTGGGTATTTAGGGCGAGCTAGCCCTTATCTTGGGTACCTAGGGCGAGCTAGGGTGAGACTAGTCCTTGCGGGTGAGATCCCCTGCCCGCATGAAGTCCCACCTCTTAAACTGGGAACTTGAAACCAATGGGGAGCAACCCACTGCCCAAGCCAATTGTGCTACCCGTGTGGGCTAAATGTTACATAAATAAAATTTGCTCTTTCAAAAAGAACTAAACAATATCAATAAAATAAGATAATTTTAAAATAATTTAAAACTATTTTTTTTAATTAAATAAAATAATTCAAGATTAATATCTATCGACATGTTATAGATGTATTTAATATATTTATACTAGCTTAATATATGTATTTATACTATATGAAATTAAAATTTGATAACAATTAAAAATAAATAAATGTTTTGAGTTATAGTTGTAATGAGTTTGAATGGTTGAGTGGTCTAAGACTTTAAAAGATATTTTGTAATATAAAAAAGAAATTAGATGAGAATATCTATTTATTTTATTTATTTTTACTATAAAATTTAATAACTGCATTGCATTTTGAAGAGAAAGTTAAATGAATTTTAATTTAATTTATGTATTAATTTTTATAAAAGATTATAATTGGTAAATAAGATTGTAAGATAGACTTTGTAAAGAGGATAAGGGTAAGAAAAATAAAAAAATAAAAAATGTGATGAGTGTGAGACTACTCGATCACTAAGTTTATCTTTGAAATATTTTGTACTAAATAAATATATTTATTTGTTAATAGTAAATTTAAAGAATGTAAATTAAAGTAAGAGTTTTTATAAAAAAAAAATATGTTATGACATACAGCCTTAGATTGTAAGTCAAGGAAGTTTTAATCTAAGATTGTAGGTAGTTAAAATGACATCCTAGACATCTTTTACATAATTTTTAGGTATGTTAGTTTAATTACATTTATTTAATAACCAAGTTTTTTATATTAAATATAAAATTTATTTTATTAATAATTTATTTTTAATCAAGATCCATTGATAAAGTCTATTTTGTTGAAGAAAAAATACAAAACTAAACTAACATTTGAATTTTTAAACTTTGATATATCAAACTCCCAAATATTTAGGAACCCACTTCATTTTTATGACTATACATAAAATCTAGTTATACTGTGGATCAAAATATATTTAAACTATTTATAATTTTATACATTTTTTTATTTTTATTTAAATTTGAAATTAAATATTTATTACATATTTTTTTTATTTTTATATATCTACTTCTTTATTTACTAAAGTGTAGTTATTTATTATATTTATCTGAAGGGTTTTATATCAAATCCAAAATCAATTTAGCTATTAGATTGTGGCCTCATCTCTTATTATGTTAGGGCCTTGCACATATCAAAACTTGATCCCTAGTGGACTCATTAGAACCATTCAACTTCGCCAACAGACCAAAGACCTATAGATAGCTCTTTATTATTTCTTTATTATAGGTAAATCAAAATAATCACATGCACAAATAATTTTATTATTTTTGTATGTGAGTTCTCTAATAATTTTTATGAACACATTCATATCATTACACTCCACCTTCTATGAGAGTGTAATTATACTTTTAAACATAATAATATTTGATAAAATGATCAACTAAAATACATAATTTTATCATTATTAATAAAATCTAATTAAAAAATTATAACTAATTTAATTAAAAATATAATTAATTTAAATAAAAATATTTATTAATATTTAATATTTTTAAATAATTTTTGTATAATTACATGTACATAAATTTGAGGGAGAATGTTTTAAGAAAATATCGTTTATAACTTCTAAAAGTCTATGCTTCATCCTAGATATAATGGGGTATTATATTAACCATTTATTTCTCATTAAAAATAAAAATTTCCTAATTATCTATACCAATTAACATACAAACTTAAAAACAAAAATAATAATTATAATAATTATTTTCTATTAAATAAGTTGCAGTCTAGGGGTCGTATCATAAATTGATCATAAAAATATTACAAATGTTCTGCATCAAAGCCCTTTTCGTTACAAAAACTAGGAATCCATATCGAAAAACCTAGTAACATCAACAAACATTTGCATATTCCTATATAGTAATGGTATGCTAAATATTCAATATCCCTGATTACTAGCGACAAGCCCCAACAAGGTGAACTCATGCATCCAATCCAAGTCAAAAACATGTTCTAGATTGGTTGTCCACTTCAAAAGCTCATAGCCTTTCCTCGCCTTAGCTTTGTGTTGCATCAAGGTGGTGGCGTGGAAATTGGCAAGGAACGAGAACCATTACACCATAGCTGCCTCCTCCAAAATCCTCATGATGTCCTTTAGTTGAGGAACTCCAACAACAGGCCACACAAATCACCTCCTCCAAGCCTCCCAAGAATTTCTGTTGAAGAGTCAAAGTGAGCGCTTGTATCATATCTTTCAACTCACCTAGGTCCAATAAGGACACCATAAATTTGGAGGCTATATCAGTGTTCAACCAGTAGCAACAATCAACAACAATAAATTCTTCCCCCAACACCCACTTGACCGCCCTCAAGATGAGCCCATTGTACTACTCAAGCACCATCTTTAGACACTAGTTAGATATGGCTCCAAGGAATGTTGATTGGCATTGTGAGCATACTTGTTAGAATTATGAATAACATGAGCCACCATATCAAACAACGAACAAAGAAACCTTCCACGCAAGAGAGTTGCAAACAATAATATGCAATATTCCTCAACAAAAATAAGCTACAAAATGAACCTCAAGAATCTTCAGGAAAAACAAGAGTCCTCAGAGGCATGATAATACAATGAGGGTTGAGTGCTATATAGGAGCAACCCTAAATGATAAAGGATTTAGATCAAGTGTCAACATCTCATACAATGAGACAAAATGATCTAATAATAGCTCTCTAGTTAACATAGAAAATCACTCCTAAGTTTAGCTTAAGTGCATGAGAATAAATTAGACTAATAATTAATAGCTAATGCATGATTACTCGAAACCCCCCCTTAAGATGAACTTAGTGAGTTGCTAAAAACCCTAAAAAGAGAATGCATGATGGGCCTCGACGAACAAGGCTTGGTGAGGTACCCATGTACAACAAAAGATCTCTCAAAACTGGAGGAAAAAGAAAACTGCATGGGAAAAACTCTTGTCCAAAAGAGAGAAAGGTGAATAAAGGATTGAAAAAGCCTCCAAATCAAGGTGAAGGACTAAGAAGCCTCCAACCAAAACAATGTCCCAAAAGAAGAGGAACATGAAGAACATCACTGAAGCGCAAAGAAGCTATAGACTGCTGTCGAAAGATAACTGATATAGTGCTAAAATGAAGAACCTCCATAAACAAGAATGCAAGAGTGTCCATATGGTAAATGCCCCATCTCACTGAAATGCATGGGTAACCAACCATTGATGTATGCTGCATCCACCTAGTACATAGGAACAAGAACTAGATACATAGATCACTCCAAACGCGAAACCAATGAAGTATTAGCACCAAAAGTAGAAACCCCCCATAATGCAAAAAAAGAGAGAGCCAAGACAAGTACACTGAAACTATGTGAAACCAATAAGTGCATGTAAGAGAAACAACCTACAAATAAAAGGGTGTGCAAACTAAGACACACACACATGAGACAAGAATCACTAGGATTCATTGTTGTCGTGGAAGGGACACTCACTTGACAAATGTGTGATTGTAAGACAAAGGAAAACATCAACCCCCTATGACACTTTATATCATAGTGCAAGTACAAAAGGCACAATAGGTTGTGCAAAATCCCCAAAAAGTATACACCATACTAACCTCGTACGAGTATCCATTATCTTCGAACCAAGAAAACACCAAAGCTTATTCAAAATGCTTTCCATTCTCCATCTAATTAAAGATATAGGCTTGGGGAATGCTCCACACAATTCGACACATATTGAAGTGTGGTAAAATGATTAACAACATCCCACACACAATCTAACTAGCATCACCCTCATGAATAATAATTTTTATTATTAAGATTTTGTTTTTAGACTACAGGAATCTGTCAGGTATCCATCCCCTATAAACTGCAGTGCACCTGGTAAACTTTTTTTATGTGACCGGTGACGCTGACACGACACACCCTTAGGTACCATGGGGACAGTGGGGAGACTAGACCTCTTGCCCTCTTGCCTACAACAAGATGCTTTCGCCAATCGAACTAGACCCACCACCCCTTTTATTATTAAGATTAAATAAAAATTATATTTTTTAATTTAATTATAAATATTATTTTATATTCCTACATTAATCATAAAAACCATATTTATTAATTTTATTGCATGTCATTTGTAGATTCAATGTGTGAACTTTGTCTTTCAATACGACTAAACACTATAGTTAAATTTTTTATTGATATTCTTTAAAGAAAAAATATTGACTGTTAGCGGAGTGTTGTTTAAGTGAGAGAATTTTCCGTAACTAACTAAATATTTATATTAACACACGTTTCAGATCTCTCTTTATTAAGGGATAAGATTGAATGGACTGGCAACTTAACAAAAGAATAAGATGGTGAGAAAAAGGAAGGAAAGGAAAGTTCACGAAGTTTGTTTGGATGGAGGACAGAGCTGTTTGTTTTCGTTTTTTTTAATTTTTTTAAAAAAATATTAAGCCAAATACTGGAGTTATTGGCCACCTAACTCACCTCGAATCTAATGATAGGTGATGTGGGAAGAAGTGGTTTTTGTTTGTTTTTCTGGTATTTTCCTAATATTTTGGTTCACTTTGTCTAAGATAGACGAAGTAAAAGTACCGAAGTTTGAAATGATTTGGAGGTGGGGTTAAGTGGGTGGTGTGTTATAGAGCGAGCAATCCGGGACCGTCACAGTCAAGCTTCCCAACTTCCCTTCCCTGTATATTCAGGGATTGGATTATAGTATTGTCTTGGTCTGGTCTGTGTGCTTGTGTCTGTGGTTTCTGATCTGTGATACAATTTTTTTTGTTATGATGGGTAATGGTGTGGAGTCCTGCAGGAGGCCCAATTCTGAACATGCAGGAGAGTGCATGGAGACTGTTGGAAATAACCCCAGCTACAACACTATGGAGCATATTGCACAGTTCCAGTCCCAATCCCCAGAGGAGTCAGTGATGGGGGAGAGTGAATCTGAGGTGTTTAGAGAGAATTCACTGGTGGTTTCCAACTCCAGGAGCTCTACTGCTGCTTCTGAGATCATTTTTGAGGCAGGGAATTTTACAGTGGTTTCTAAGTCCAGCAGCCATGGCAGCAATAGTAGTAGTCAGTACCATGTTTGTAGATTTTGCAGTAGAGTCTTCAGCTCAGGCAAGGCTCTGGGGGGTCATGTGAGAATACATGGAGTTGGTAGATCTAAGAGGCATTCCTCTAGCAGTGGAAATGTTTCTAGGGGTGATTATTCATCAGAAGATGTTTGGGTGAAGAAATCCAAGATACCCACAAGTAGATCCAACGGGAACTCCAACTGGGTCGAAGCCCTTAGTATTGCAGGGGAAGGGGAGGAAGCAGAGGACCACAAGGAAGAAAAAAATATGAATGTGAGTGTTGAGCAGAAGGAATTAAGTGATCAGAAGACCGTGTCTCTGTATACGCTTAGGAGGAATCCCAAGCGGAGTAGGAGGCTGACAGATGAGGAGTACAGCATGGATTTGACTGCCAAGAACACTGTAGCATGTGTTGAGTGTGGGAAGGAGTTTCCCTCATCCAAAGCACTGTTTGGTCATATGAGATGCCATCCTGAACGGGACTGGAGGGGAATTCAGCTCCCAAATGATTCTCATTGCAATAACGCAGTTGGTGATATTGGCGTTCATGCTGCTGCTCCAAGTTCTGGTCTTTCCTCTGTCTGTTGGCAGAGCTCTCAGGGATCAGAAGATGTGGAGGAAAAAGGAAAAGAAGAGGCAGCTTCAGATAATGGGAGTGATAGAGAGAGCATGAAGTCAACAAGAGTAGCTCATCAGCCAGCCTCCTATAGCCTGTTCAACTGGTCCGTGACTGCAAAAAGAGGAAGGAGAAGACCAATTAGGTTTACTCAACCTAAAGAGGAGGATAATGAAGAAGAAGAAGAAGAAGCAGCAGCGGTGGATAATACTAAGGAGCTTGAGGATGACAGAGACACTGCCCATTTCCTTGTAATGCTTGCCTCCTGTGCTAACAATACCAATAACACTAACGAGGCTAATAGACAGGTTGAGAGATTGATGCCGGGGGAATCGGTTTATCATTCTAAGAAAGGGAAGCGCGAATCTCAGGGAAGCTTTAAGGGTTTCGAGGCAGGACAAGAGGATCTGGGCTTGAAGGGGAAGATGAAAAAGAGGACTGCTAAAACCAGTAGACTAGCTGAATTGGGTGCAGGCCTTGCAGGGAAATATGAATGCAGCACATGCAAGAAGCTCTTCAATACACGCCGAGCTCTGAGAAGCCATAGATCAAGTCACAAGAAAGTCAAGGGTGGTTCTGCTATAGAGAAGGTGACAGACGAAGAAATTACTGAAAAAAGCAACAGTGCTTTGATGATAGAGTACCATCCAGCTGCTGTGAATAATATGGATTCGTCACCTGCAAGAGAAGAAAATAAGAGTGCTAATCTTACTCACTTGACTGAAGAGAGGAGCTTAGAGCTAGCAATACTAGTCAATAAGGACAAAGGGCATGAATGTTGCATCTGCCACAAGGTCTTTTCATCAGGTCAAGCTCTCGGCGGGCACAAGAGATGCCATAGGATTGCTGACAAAGTTACGGAAAGGGCAGACAGTGTGACTTCATCAGAGAAGAAACCAAAGCTAGTGAGAGATAAGGCGAGAGAGCCTCTTTTTGATCTCAACCAGCCTGCACCAGCGGAGGAAGACGATTTGGAAGCTGCTTATGCTATGGTGGAAGTGGTTCCTGCTGATGTTGTGGCTATTAATACTGAGTTTAGGTATGTAGAGTGTAACATATGTGGCTGCTTGTGTACATCTATAGATGGCTTGAGGGCTCACCAGACTACCCATGCCTAGATGCCACCATTTTGATCGCATTTTCCATTTTGAGTAATAAACAGGTTGGGGATCCAAACATTTTGAACATTTCATTCTATGGAAAATCACATGTAAGCACAATTGTTAGAAATTTCTTTATCCTAGTTCTACAGGGGAAATCACTTGAAGATTTCAAGCCAAGATTTAAAAATTTGGAAACTTCTGGTTTGATTTCATCAGCAAACAATTTATGATGGTCCAGCAATACTTACATGGGGAAATGGCAACCATATGCCAATGCGAATACACAGAGATCATTTTGCTTCTAAATATAAATCTACACCAGTAGCCAAACTGGCTCCTTTCATTTGACTTTATTTATTCTTTATCCTATCATGGATATATTTGATACTTGTTTGGTGTAGAATTTGTACAGAAAACTCTGTACACTGACATATTACCCTTGTATACATTATGGTTCACTTCTGAATGTGTTAAAGAATAGTTTCTTGTTTTTTTAAGTCGAGTTGATTATGCTTGTAGACTGTTACCACTATTATTTCTGGAGATGGATTTCCTGTTAGCAACAAAGGGAGGAATTGCAAAGTTGGTGAGTTGCTATAGAATTCAAATCAATTTACTTATAGCTTCTTGTGATCTGAGATGTTAGGTCAGGCATTCTCAATTTTTTGATTTATTGTAGCTTCTGTAAAAATGAGGTTATGAACTTCCCTCCCCTACATCAAGCAACTGTAAGATTTGAACTTGAATCAATTTATTTGTAAATGCTAAATACAAATCCATGCCAAACTAAGAAACCTAGGTGCTGGGTGAAAATGGAGCAGGGCTCAGAGTTTCTGTTTATACTCCTGGACTCTACTTGAAATCCAGAGGCAGTCACAGCTTTTGAAGCTTTCACCTTTACTAAGATGCTGTGAAGAGTGCCATTCATGGCATATTGCATTGAGGTGGTGCTGTCACAACAGCCACCCAGGTTCGAGCCGTAAGGCACAGGGGCTATTGACATCCCCAAATTATCAGACTGGTAAAAAGATGCCGGGAAGAATGGGGCAAATTATTAACAAGAGGACTAAAAAGTCTTGCTGACCTACACATTTAAGATTCCAATTCCATAAGGTTTTGCTCTAGATTGAAGGGAATATGGTAGCTGATCTCTTTTCAACGGTAACCTTGTATACAGATCATAGAGATCATTTTATTGGAAGGAGTACATCCAAATTTCCAATATTTCTCCCAATTTTTCCCCGTGGAAAGACCAAGTCCATTGTTGAATAGGAGTCATATCAGCCCATTACTCTAGTCAAATGTCAAGACTGTTTATCAGTAGTGACCTGTTGTCATTTTTTTTGGATGTGTGAACAACATATAACTCAATCTAGTTATCTTTTGGAGCTTTATAGGTATACAATTGTGCATCACTTTTCAACATGTTTGTCAATTTAGGTTAGGACTCGGAGAGCTTTGTTTCTTTGTTTTCTATGTACAGTCAATAAAAAAAATTGCACTACTTGAGTTGTTTTAAAATAAGGGAGCCAATAAGCACTGAAATAAATGGATCATCAGACTTTGAGGATTTAATAGTCAATTTGTCAATTTAGGTTAGGACTCGGAGAGCTTTGTTTCTTTGTTTTCTATGTACAGTCAATAAAAAAAATTGCACTACTTGAGTTGTTTTAAAATAAGGGAGCCAAGAAGCACTGAAATAAATGGATCATAAGACTTTGAGGATTTAATAGTCAATTTTTAGGCATATTTGATTTGGGGTCTAATGATAGTGTATGTCTGTAGTGTGAGGTAGGGTGAGGTAAGTAAGTTTGGGTACTTGATGTATGAATTCAATTTTTTTTTTTTTTAGATTGAGATGAGGTTATGTAGTTGTAATCTTTTTAACTTTAATCAATATAAAAGTACTAGATATAATGACAAAGGTATATATTATTAATAATTTCATTAAATAAAATATACAATATAGAAAAAAAAAAAATTCTTAGAAATTCTTACAAAAATAATTTCACATTAAAGACATAAATTTTCAATCATTAATAATTGTTAGTTTGAATTTTTTTGGATCAATAATTTGGGGTACACTTCATGATCCACCACTAGGACGAGATAGCAAGCGAAGAGATTTAGATCACACTTCATGACTCATCATTAGGATTAGATAACAAGAAAAGATTTGGATCACACTACATGATCCATTATCAGATTTTGAGATCGCAAGAAACGATTCAGATCACACTCCATGATCCATTATGAAGATGAGATAGCAAGAGAAGATAAATCTTGATAATGGATCATGTAGTGTGATTGGAATTTGGATCAATGATTCGGAGCATGCTCCATGATCCATAATCAGGATGAGATAGCATGAGAAGAGATTTGGATCACACTCTATGATCCATTATCAGCTTGAGAGAGCAAGAAAATATTAAGATCACACTCCATGAACCATTATCAGGATGAGATAGTGAGAAGAGAAATCTTGATAATGAATCATGTAGTGTGATTGAAATCGTTGATGAAGAAAAAAACTCATATTCTAATCCATCCTTATCTTGCAATCTCATAATGGATCATAGAACGTGATCCAAATCCTTGATGAGAAAAAAACTCATGTAATCTAAAAATTTCACTTATAATCTTCATAAATTAAAAAATGATTTACTTGCATTTTTTCCTTAGACAGTAAATTAATGTGGCTTTAAAAGAACCTGATTTACTGTCTTCTTTTGGTCTTTCAGAAATAGCAGTGCAGCTATATTTAACTTGAGTAAACTTTATAGTACTCATACTGGATAGATTACCCACAACATTCTGCAACTAACTTTATGTCTGTGTACTTGTCTATTTAATGGGAAAAAAAGGGTTTCTGGCCCCTGTGCCAATGAGACAGCTTCACAGAGTCCAAATGAGACTTGAATATGATTGTTCCTCTGAAAAGCATTGGCAGCATTACAACTAATAAATGACAGCCAATTAAATGGGTCTCCATACATATTATTAATGCCTGAATACTGAAATTAGTTTGGATATGACCCCATATAATGGATTCCTGGATATAAACGTTTGCAGCATCTATCATTGAATCTTACAATAAGTAGCCATAGATCATTTTATATAGTTTTCTTGCATGTAGAAGGGTCAAACAATTGCTTTTAAAAGGTAATAAACAAGGAACAGAGGACGTGGTTTGTTTTTAAAGTTTTCTTGCATAACCTGGGTGGGGTTAAATATTTTTTCCTTTTCAAAGCAAACCCTGGATTCGTGCTTGCCCATTACCTAGTTCGTTGTGTCTCAACCCTCCTCTGAAAGGACATTCAAACTATAAGGAAAAGTAGGGTACTTCCCTTAAACTATTTCTCAATATTTTATTATTGAAGGGATTAAAAATATATAATAGAGGAGACATTTAGTAGTCCAGCATTCTAACTTCACGTCTTTCAAAATCTTATGTATCAATTTCTGACCGCTCTGTTCTTTTATAACGATTTACTGTTAATATCATTCGTCTTTTTTTTTTTAATAAAAAATTCCCGCCACCCAGCCCAACGTCCAAGGGGGCGAGCTGAGGCGAGACTAGTCTCGTATAGGGGCACCCAACAGCCCACACGCCAGTCCCAACCGGATAAACATCACTCCTATTCTCTTACAACTGACTGTTAATTTAGACATATTTTATCTTAAAATATGAAGAGATATCAAGTAAATATGTTTATTTATAATTTATATCTAATTTTTATTTAAGAAATATTTAATTTGAATTTTTTTAATATATTGATTTACTTTTGTATCTAATTTTTAATTTTATTTTTGAAGATTCACCATTCATTATTTTCTTAATTCTTTTGTTTTACTTTTAATACGATAAATATAATAAATATTATGTACTTTATTTTTTTTTAATAGTTTGATATTAACATATATTTTTAAAATTTGATATTTGATATTTAAAAATAAATAAGTTGTACTTCAGATAAGATACTTCTTTTGTTGTTGGTTACAACTAAAGTTTAATTAATATTAATTATTAATTTATATATTAAATATTTCATTTCTGATGGAAACAATCATTTTTAAGTGTGGTTTAGGTTAATATTACAAACTATTTTTATCATGTCCTAGCTACAATGACAAGGGGTGGATTGTAATGGAGTGAGTGTGTTAAGAAAAACCCCTTAACCTAAAATTGACACTTATTTACATGTCAATTTATTATTTTTAAATAAGCAACATATGTTAACAATGCCTTATTAAATAAACGCAATTGATAAGTGAAACAAAATATAACTCTTCAAAATAAATATCTTAACTAAGATAGTTCTTACACAAATATTAAAATAAATAACGCTTATGTCTTTTCTTATCTATCTACTTACATAATAAAATAAATATTAAAATAATATTCATATAAAAAATAAATTTTAAAATTAAAATTAAAATATACAATAATTCTTTTTTATTTATTTTTAAAAACTTGAACATAATTTTTATGATTTATTGCATTAGTATTGAAAATAAGATAATTCTTAATTAAACGTTAAAATAAATAATGTCTATATGTATTTTCTTATCTATTGCTTACCTTATTTATATGTTTATGGGTATGTAGTAGTTTAGATAGATATTAATAAATAATACTCATATAATTTGCAAAGAAAAATCCTCTACTATGTAAGTTAATTAAGGAATGCTCACAACTATGTATATTTCAATATATATTAATTCATAAAAACTTCAAATAGTGAATTAATATATAATAATATGTATATTTAATAAGCATAGATATCCATCTAAGTCAAAAATGTCAAAATATGAACACTTCAAAATTGATATGTCTTGGAATCTTTTATATATAATATAAGTCAAAGATTTCAAAATAGACACTTTAAGATATCTCTTGACATTTTTTATATATAATCTAGATTAATATAATGATATATTCGAAAGATATTTTTTGAAATTAAATCTTAGAAGTTTGGAAATAAATTTAATAAATGAAAGTATTTATTTTTGTGATTGAAAAATGAATTATTTGTGCTGAGAATTTGAAATTAATGGTATCTTAGAATTAGATTGAGATTATAACAATTTGCAACTTGTGTTGGAATTAGAATATTTTGTTTGCATTATGGATGACCTAGTCTATGCTCACAATATGTCTTGCACCTATAGATTCCATCTAGTATTTTGCACAACTCTACTTTCTATTTTGTGGGATTCACCTTTATTGCTTTTGCTTTTTAATATTGGAAGACTAGTGGTATTTAAGAATAAGGAACAAGATCAAAGATACGAGGCAAGAGCCCTAGAATGATGTATGCATATATGTTACTTCTTTTAGTGGACAAAATTCAAATGTTTTCCTATCGGTTACCCCTTGAATGTTCTAGAATAGGAGAGGACTTGGGGATTCCACATATGAAATAAATACATTGAATGCCATTAAATACTAGCACATAGAATTGAGCAAAATGTGTACTTAGTTGATCTAGGATGGGAAAATAAAGAGGGCTAGTTAACCAAAATATGAATTTACAAGGATCCATTTGAGTGGGTGATGACCATATATAAGTATGTATATACAAATATAAGATAAGGATTAAGTACATAAAAATATATGTATATAAAAATAGATAAAAAATTCAAAAATAAACTCAACTTAACACAAAATTATACCATTTATATTAAAATATTTCATCAAAATAGATACAAAATTAAATAAAAAATAATATAAATATACAAATTTATCAATCTTATTATATTAAAAATTAAATAAAATATAATTACATTATAAATTTAACTATTATAATTTACTAATACTTAATAATTTCACATACAATTCAATATAATTTTACGAGGTCAAATCTTTAAAAAGATAGAAAAGTAAAAAGATTGAAAGATTACCATAAATATATAAAAAGATGTAAAACATAAGCTCTTCTCTTTTTAAATAAATATTTAAATAATACTTTATAAAAATTTAAATATATTAAAACTTAAAAAGAAACATCAATCAATGTAAAAACAATCACTTCATAAAAAGATGGCCAAGTTCTGTAGCAAGCCCCGGAAAACCCTCTAAAGATCAAAACTAGTATGTAGAGTTTAAATATTTCTATATTTAAAAGATGATGAGAGATCAATATGATATAGTTTAAGGGTTAAAATGTATAGGTTATTTTTTAAAATTTATTTATTTTTAATTTAATAATTAGTGTAAAAAATATGTTTTTATAGAAGATAAATAGTTTGATTTTTATATATTTTAATGATTCAAATTTAATTTGTTATTTTAAATATTAATCATTTTGGCTCACTTTTACAATATAAATTTGATTGGTGAATTTCAAATTTAAATGATAAAATCACTTCATGTTTCCTTCTTTTAACTAAACATTATAAGTTAACTAAAACGAAAAAAAACATTTTAATTATATTCTATAATATTCTATAAAAAGGTGAATTCAGTCTAAGTTATTATTGAATCATCTAAAACTTTCATTTAGGAAGAGTTTTGCTATACATTGCATCATTAAAAAACATGACATCAATATCTTAGGCATATTTTATGTGTGCTTATTGTCTTTGATCGTTGTTGCAACAATTGAATCAATGAAGGGTTTGGCCAAAGGAGAATGATTGTAGCTTAACAATCTCCTCAATAGTGTCTATTGATACCACCTTTTTCAAAAGTAGGTTCTAGATATGTGTGTATACATTCAAATAAGATAAATGTATGAGAATATGTAGATGTAAGAATAATTAGAGGTTAAATGTATAGGAGTATGCATGTATAAAAATGGATGAAAATTAAGCGAATGAGTCCAACTTCACACATGATTATGGCATTTGTTGATATGAATATGTATCAAAACATTTCTTCAAAATAAACACAAATTTAAATGAAAAATGACATAATCATACAAATTAATCATTATATTCTTATATTAAATTATAATTTATATTCATACATTAAATAAGAGTATACAATTTTAAAATAAAATATAATATTTAAAATAAATTCTTTACATATATTTAAATATTTTATTAAATTATCAATTATTAATTCAACATATAATTTAATATGTTATTTCTTTCTTCTTGGTTGTTGTTGTACTTGAAAGATAGGTTGTAGTTGTATCTTACTCTAATGATTGTTCAATTTGCCTATTGGTTGCTCCATTGTATAAGGGTTTGGACCCTTTTAAAACCTACTTTTATCAATATGAAAAACATCTAATTTAATGTAATTTTGCTAAATAAAAATTATGCTTATCAACTTCCTTCCCTAGTAGCAAATCAAGTGTGATTTTCTAAAACCATACACATCCATTATTATTATCAACTTCCTTCCCTGTTAGCAAATTAAATGCTTTTATGTGTTTATCCATTATCCTTATCAAGTTCCTTCCCTAGAGGCAAATTAAATGCTTTGATGTGTCTCTAAGAAATCTAAGAACTATCTTCAATATAGTCCAATGTTCCTTGCTTGTATTAGACATATACCTACTTAGTGTTGGATATTAGTATTGTCATTGATGTCAATCTGGGAATTGTTCGAGATTGGTGCACTATGTTTTCTTTTGTGTTTTCATTGATGTCAACCTATGTCAACCTCCAGTGTTTTGCTGATGTAGCTGGTTCACTTGGTTTCCAAGTGCTTTTGAGAAAATTTTAATAGAGAGTGTACAAGGTGACAAAGTTGTGTTCTACATTGTGCTCTACATTTCATCATGGTTGAAGATGTGATTGTGTAGTTTGGATGAGATGATCAAAGGTGTTATATCCAAATTTTCAGGTTCTAGATCGTGTGGTAATGGAAGATGTGTTTGATAGTGTGTTGCCTGTGAAGAAGGTTGTTTGGGAAAAATGGAATTGCTCCACTTTCTTCTTGTTGAGATTTCATGTCTTGTGTATTTGGGAATGTGCTAATATTTTTTGTATCTACCTTTATTTGGAGTGTTTGGTGTTCAGTTGTTTCACAAGGTTGGTTAGTGAGTTGTATGTCTATGACAGTGTGGCTGGTTGCACAAAATGATAGTATTCTTACTTTTAAGTGGTTGTGGTAGTGTTGCTGAATATTTTGATGGTGTTGGAATATTCCATGATGTTGCTACATGGTCTAGGATGTTTTTGGACCTAGTGAAGAGTGAATTGATTGTTTGATAGTGTTAGTGTAGGTTTGGTTGACCTGACATGCTAGTGTTGATTGCAGAAATGGTTTGTTGTTTGTGGAAGCATGGTGTAGCATTTTGCTGTAGATTTGGGTCTTGGTTAACCCTCAATGTTGTCCTCCTTCACTTCTTTCCACCATGGAAGTGTTTGGTGCCAACCTATTTGGTGGTTGCATGTTTGAGGTGCATACGTTTCATTGAGGCTGACCTAAACAAGGTTGTTTGAGGTCGTGAAGGATATATAAGCAAGATTATTTTTTGAGATGAGTGTGGTGCAAAAATATGTAAGTGTGATAAAGTGTTGTAGTATGAGTACAAGTGTAAACACCTAATACTACTAGAAGCAGTGAGCAGAAGGTGTCTACATTTTCAATGTACATGAAGTTGTTGGAGGCAATGAGATGAAGATTGTGGATGGTGAAGAGTTGTTGTGGTGGATCTTCCTATTTCTCTAAGGTAGTGAACCCCCTAGTTTTCTATTATCTTCTATTCTAGATAGTGAGTCCTTTGGGCAGTGATCCCTTGGCAATGAGCCATTCTTTTCTTCTAGGTAGTGAGCTCTTTTGGTAGTGAGCCTTTTACATAATCAATATTTTTGTTCATATATATGTGAGTTAATCCTCTTTGTGGTTTTTCCCTGATTAGAGTTTTCCACACAAATCTGGTGTTCTATGGTGTATGGTTGTGAATGTGTTTATGTTTTCATTATTTTACATTCATGTTGATGCATAATAAGTGTTTGAAGGTTAATGAGGGTTTTGAATGTTTTAATGTACAACTAATTCCCCCCCTCTCAGTTGTTGTGTGTGTTTAAAAATTGGTATCAAAGTTGTGGTTCCTTGAAAGAAGATTAACTAATTGAGGTAGATTCGGATGGCGCACAAGAATGGTGTCAAGGTCCTAATGTTTGATGGAAAAAAATATGCTTTCTAGAAAGCCAAGATTGAATCCTTTCTTGTTTCATTAGGGTTTGGTGTTTGGAAGTCAGTTGAAACTGGATACACTACTACTCCTCCATCAAGTGATGATGAGATCAAGGATTATGAGAATAATGTCAATGCAAGGAATGCTATCTTGAGTGGGCTTTCTGATTCAAAACTTATGAAGGTGATAAGCCTCAAAACTACTAAAGAGATATAGACAAAGTTGCAGAGTATTTATGAAGGAGATGATAAGGTCAAGCAATCAAAGATGTAGAATTTCAAAGCCAAGTGGTGTCAAAAGATGAAGATATTGTTTGCTACATGCTTAGTGTGGATGAAATTATCAATGCCATCAATGGTCTTGGTGGAAAATTGGAGGAGAGTGAAGTTGTGAAAAAGGTATTGAGAAATATTCTTAAATCTTATAGTGCTAAAGTTTCTGCTATTGACGAAGCTTAGAATTTGGATCAGTATTCTAGAGATCAAATGTTTGGTGCTTTAACTACTTTTGAATTAAGAGAGTTTGACCAAGATGTTTCAAGGAAAGAAACTACTTTTAAAGTTAGCAAGAAAGATGATTAATTTGATCAAGATGATCTTGATGAGGTGGAAGCAAATTTTGTAAGGAGATTGAAAAAGGAAACTAGAAAATATAAAGGTAAGTTACCCTTTAAGTGTTTCAGTTATGGAAAGATAGGTCATTATGCTTGTAAATGCCCAATCAAAGTTTCAAATGACAAACATAAAGATTATAAAGGTAAATCTGTCAAGAAGAGTTATTATGTTAAAGAAGATAGTGGTGTATCTGATGATGATGAATTAGACTATTTAGATGATGGAAGTGATGAATGCTTGTTCATGGCTCTAAATGTTGGAACTAATTCTACTAATCCTAAAAGATGTGTGAAGGAAATTGCTTTGAAAATAGGTCACAATATTGAAGGAACTATGTTGACTAATTTTCATGCAAGAGAGGAGAGAAACTACTAGATAATTGATAGTGGATGCTCAAATCATATGAAAGGTGATAAGAGTAAGTTTGTTAAGCTTGAAAGGTATGATGGTGGTCTTGTTAAGTTTGGTAATGATACATCTGCTAATATTTGTGGAAAAGGTTCAATTAATTTTGATGGAAAGCATAAGGTAGATGATGTTCTTTATGTCAAGGGTCTCTGCCATAATCTTCTTAGTGTAGGATAAATATGTACCAGAGGACACAATTTTTTGTTTCACGATGATGGTTGTGAAGTGAAAAAAGGAAGCTCCAAAACATTGGTTGCATTTGGAACAACTTAGATGGAAGGAAATGTTTATCGGCTCAAAGGTGGTGGTGTTAAGCACTTTATGTCTCAAATTATTGAAAGTTGGCTATGACATAGAAGAATGGGTCACATCAATTTTGATCTAGCCTAGTGAAGATCAACTCTACTCAAGATGTAAGAGAATTGTCAAGAATCACAAAGCCTATCAATGCACTTTGCAAGGAGTGTCAGTTTGGAAAGTAGACAAAGACGAGGTTTAGAACTAAAGAATATTCTACTACAGGACCTTTGGAGTTGGTGCATATAGACCTATGTGGGCTTACCAAAACAAAAAGCTCTCAAGGTGACATCTATTTTATGTTATTGATTGATGATTACTCTAGAATGACTACTCTAGAATCTCTAGATAAGTTTAAAGCATTTATGTCTATGGTTGATAATGAAATAGATTTGAAAATTAAATTTTTGAGGTTTGATAAAGGTGGTGAGTTCACCTCCAATGGGTTTAACAGTTTTTGTGAAGATCATGGGATAAAAATACATTTATCAGCTCCTAGGACTCCTTAGTAGAATGGAATTGTGGAAATGAAGAACATGAAAATTCAAGAAGCAACAAGAACCATGATGAAGGAAGCAAATCTACTGAAAGTCTATTAGAAAGAAGCTATTCATACTGCAATGTATATTCTTAACAAAGGACAAGCAAGAGTGAATAGTTAAAACACCCCCTATGAACTATGGTATGTAAAACCTCCTATGAAATATTTTAAAGTATTTGGAAGAAATGCTATATTAGGAGAGATGCAAAAAATATAGGAAAGTTTGATGCAAGATCAGATGAAGGAATCTTCCTTGGATATTCTACAAAGAGCAAGGCATACAAATGCTACAAAAACAGGTTGAAGAAGATAGTGGAAAGTGCAAGTGTCAAAGTGGATGAAGAATCACACCAAAGATCAATGATGATAGAAGGATATGAATTTGATGAACCCCTTTGTAGAGAAGAAGAAAAAGAAGAGAAAGAGAAAGAGATAACAGTGGAAGAAGAAGAAGCTCCAAAAAAGAATCCTAAGACTCCTAAGTATGTGTAGAAGAATCATTCTAAAGATCAAATCATTGGAGATAAGAGCAAAGGTGTACTGAAAAGAAGAAGATATGGTAGAGGGACATGTAAAATTTTGTTTACTCTAAGAAGTAGAACCTAAAATAGTAACTAAATCATGCAAAGATGAGAGTTGGATCAAAGCTATGGAAGAAGAGTTGAGGTAGACTGAGAAGAATCAGACATGGGAATTGGTCCCAAGACCAACAAACAAGAATGCGATAGGAACCAAATAGGTTTTCAAGAACAATTTGAATGATAATGGAGAAGTTATTAGGATCAAGGCTAGGCTTGTGTGTAAGGGCTACTCACAAGTGGAAGGAATAGATTTTGAAGAATTTTGCTCTAGTAGCAAGAATGGATCCATTAGGATATTTTTGGCTTTTGTAGCACATAAAGAATTCAAGGTGTATCAAATAGATGTCAAGTTTGCATTCTTGAATGGTGAGTTAGAGGAAGAGGTGTACATTGAACAACCGAAATATTTTTAGTTATCAAAATATTTTGATATGGTTTTCAGGTTGAAGAAGCTTTATATGGACTCAAACAAGCTCTTAGAGATTGGTATGCAAGATTTGATAAGTACTTATTGCATTAGGGATTCAAAAAGGGTACTGCATATAGTAATCTCTACTTCAAGGTTAAGAGAGATCAAATTCTGGTTGTGGCTATGTATGTTGTGACATATATTTGGAGGAAATGAGGAAATGTGTAAAAGGTTTGCAGAGGAGATGCAAAATGAGTTTGAAATGTCAATGTTTGGGGAGATGAATTTCTTCCTTGGGCTACAAATCAGTCAATCTGATAAAGGTATATTCATCTCACAATCAAAGTATGTCAAGGAAATGTTAAAGAAGTTCGAATGGTGGACTCTAAACCAATATGTATTCCCATGGCTACTAGTTGTAAAATGAGAAAAAATGATGAATCTCCTAAGATAGATCAAAGAAGGTACAAATCCATTATTGGTGGATTGCTATATCTAACTACTAATATACCATATATCATGCATGTAGTAAGTCTTGTGGAAATATTTCAAGAAGATCCTAGAGAATCACATGTGGTAGTAGTCAAAAGGATATTCAAATATTTGAAAGGCACTCTGAACTTTAGTCTATTGTATCCTAGGGATACTAATTTCTCTTTGAGTGCTTATACATATGCATATTGGGTAGGTTGTACAAATGAAAAAAGAAGTACAAGTGGAGGTGCTTTCTTTCTTGGAAGCATATTGGTTTCTTGGTTAAGTAAGAAGAAATATTAAATGTCATTATCTACTGTAGAGGCATAATACATTGTAGTTGCATCTTGCTGCACACAAGTGTTGTGGATGAAATAGACATTGAAGGATATCAAAGTATCATATGATGAACCTATTCCTATCTTTTGTGATAATAAAAGTACTATTAACATTTCAAAAAATCCAACAATGCATTCAAGGAAAAAATATATTTCTATTTGGGATCACTTTTTAAGAGGGAAAATTGCAAAGAATGAACTAAAGTTGGAGTATGCACCTGCAAAGGATCAAATAGCATACATTTTCACAAAGGCTCTTCCAAAATATACATTTGAGTATCTAAGGTAGAAGCTAGGGTTTATTTACCCTCCTTCTTTCAAATAGATGCATGAATTGGTGCATCTATCCAGGTGAGCAATTCAAGATTTATTCTTTGTCTTGGACTGATGAAGGCTACCTCTCAGAGGAAGTTGGTAGTGGTGTCTTTGGTTGGTGCAATCAAGAGGAGCATATCTTGTGCCCCCAAGGGGGTGAGAGAAGTGAAGAGAAATCCATAGAGAGAAAGTAGTTTGTAGGTGTTGCCTAAAGTGAAGTGTGAAAGTGTTTCCCTTTGCCATTGATGTCAAAGGGGGAGAGAGTGAAGTCTAAAAAACACATGGAAAAAAATTTAAGAAAAGGGGGAGAGAAAGTGATGTCTAAAAATCATGAGAAGAAAGGGGAGAAAGAAAGAAGTCTGAAATGTAAGAAATGTCCATAATGTAAGGGGGAGTGTTGCTTGATGCAGGGTTTCTTTTGTTGTTGATAGCTTTTTAGAGCTAGTGTTTCCATCAATGAAAAAGGGGGAGATTACTGTTGTCATTGATGTCAACCTCTAGAGTTGTGTTGATGAGAAGGTTTTGCTAATACAACTGGTTCACTTGGTTTCCAAGTACTTTTGAGAAAATTTGAATAGAGAGTGTACAACATGATAGAGTTGTGTTCTAAATTGTGCTCCACATTTCATCATGGTTGAAGATGTGCTTCTGCGATTTGGATGAGATGATCAAAGGTGTTCAGAGGTGTTATATCAAGAGTTTTAGGTTCTAGATTGTGTGATACTAGAAGATGTGTTTGACAGTGTGTTGCTTGTGAAGAAGGTTGTTTGGGAGAAATGGAATTGCTCTGCATTTCTCCACATTGAAGTTTCTTGTCTTTTAGAGTTGGGAATGTGTTAATATTGTTTGTATCTACCTTTCCCTAGAGTGTTTAGTTTTCATTTGCTTCACAAGGTTGGTTAGTAAGTTGTATGTCTTTGGCAGTGTGGTTGGTTGCACATGATGATAATATTCTTAGTTTTAGGTGGTTGTGGTAGTCTTGCTAAATATTCTGATGGTGTTGGAATATTCCATGATGTTGTGTGATGTTACTACATGGTCCACATGATGTTTTCAGATTTGGTGAAGAGTGAATTGATTGTTTGGCAGTTTTAGTGCAGGTTTGGATGACCTAATCTGCTAACATTGATTATGGAGATGGTTTGTTGTTTGTGGAAGCATGGTTGAGCATGTCAGTGTAGATTTGGGTCCTGTTTAACCCTTAATGTGGTCCTCCTTCACTTATTTCCACCGTAGAAGTGTTTGGTGCCAACCTATTTGGTGGTTGCATGTTCGAGGTGCATACTTTTCATTGAGGCTGACCTAAACAAGGTTGTTTGAGGTCGCAAAGGATATATAAGCAAGGTTATTGTTTAAGATGAGTGTTGCACATGTTGCGTGGTGTGAAAATATGTAAGTGTGATCAAGTGTTGTGATCTAAGTGCAAGCTTAAAAGCCTAAGACTACTAGAGAAGTGAGTAGAAGGTGTCTACATTTTTAGTGTACCTAAAGTTGTTGGAGGCAGTGAGCCAAAGGTTGCAAATGGTGTAGAGTTGTTGTGGTGGATCTTATTATTGCTTTGATGAACCTCCTTGTAATAGTCTTCTTCTATTCTCTTCAATTCCAGACAATGAGCCTTTTGTAATCGATGTTGTTATTCATATATATGTGAGTTAATCCTCACTGTTGTTTTTCCCTAATTAGGGTTTTCCAGATAAATCTGGTGTTCTATGGTGTATGGTCATGAATGTGTTTATGTTTCATTAGTTTACATTCATGTTGATGCATAATAAGGGTTTGAAGGGTAATGAGGGTTTTGAATGTTTTAATGTACAACTGATTCACCTTGTCCTCTCAGTTGTCCTTTGTGTCTAACACTCAGGATTCTTACTACTTGGGTAATGTCCAATCTAGTGTAAATCATAACATACACAATACCTCCAATTGAGATCATATAGGGGATGTAGCTCATGTAATCTATTCATCTAATGTCAAGGGAACTAATCAATATAAAAATGTATTCACACAAGAATGAGAAAACTCACTAGATTATAATTAAGCTTCCTAAATTGCTATCAAATAGAGTTTTAACATACTTCCTTTAGTTTATCTAAAGTTTTATGTTCACTTAATCTCTCTCAATATCCATCCCTAAGATTAAGTTAGTTTCCCCAAGTCCTTCATATTAAGTTGTATTGAAAGTTGAGATTTTAGAGCCCTTTTAATTTCCTTATTGTTATTACAAAGAATGTTATCAACATATAAAAAATAGTAGTAAAATGAGAATCATCTTATTTGAAGTAAACATAGTGATATAACTTAGATATAACATACCCCAAATTCAAAATATAAGTACCAAATATTTCTTACCCTTTACCTCAAGTTGCTCTAATTGTGCCATGCAGATCTCCTCCCCAAATCCCCATATATGAAAGCCATCTTCACAATCATCTATTCAATCTTAGAGTCAAATATATCAACACAAAACAAAAATAATTTGATATGTTAATTTTAGAATAGGAGAGAATATCTTGTTGAAATAAATTCCTTCAACTTGGGAATATTCTTTAGCCACTCACCTTGTTTGTATGTAATGTCCTTGTTGTACGAAAAATTAGTATGTTGGATAAACCTTAGAAAATGTTCATCCATCATGTTGGAAGGTGTGTACCCAATCCAAATAGTGGTACCAATAGCCACATGTCCACGAAGGGGCTAACATGCACTGAAACTCTAGTGGGACAAAAATTCCACTCTTAACATTAGTGGATGCAATTCACTACTAGTCTAGGATTTTGGTGCAGTGGTTGCCTTGATTGGTATCAGAGCTAAGGTCTTGAGTTGAGCCCTGTAGAGCATTGTGGGCATGCAATATCTTTATTAGATGAAAAACTAGTTATTGGCCAACTTTGGTGAGTGTTCCTCCATTGTGTTGATGAGCATGTAACTGAACCAGATGGTGGGGATAACAACCACATGTCCATAAAGGGACATGCCTATACTGACACTATGGTGGGTTGAAAACCCCACTCTTAATGCTAGTGGGTGCCATTCACCATCAATCTAGGCTTTTGGTGTAAAGGTTATCTTTATTGTTGTAACAACCCACCCTACATTTTTAATTTTTTTTTGCAATACAGAAATAATATATGCAATGCAACATCTTCAATTCTTTTTGATCACCAAGATCCCAAAGTGGGAAAGGTGAGAGAATACAATGCTTCAAACCACACAACTATCTAAATGAATGAAATTATAGAAGTAATGGTGACAAGTTGATCAAAACACATAAGTAGCATAGCCAACTTAATCAATACCTCTTCAGTGAACTGTGTGAATACAAAGAAAGCATTAGAAAAATGTCTAAGCTTGTCTCATAACAAAAATGGTTGATAATGTTAACTTGTTCAATACCAAAATAGGCTAAATCAACACCAAAATGGTGGATTATGAAATGATATAAGAAATGACATTAAACCATCTAGTTTTACAATATGATATACATGTAATTTCAATCCCTTTGATGGTTAAACCATTTGAAGTTTTACAATTTTTTTTGAAATATATACAAAGATAGCCTTCGATGGTACTACCATTCGAGGTTTAAAAGATTAATATGGAATACATTACAAAATAACTTGAAACTACAATAATAGATTTATTATTATGATCAAACTTATAACATTGTTGCAAACACACAATTTTTTTCCAAAGGACTCTTTAAACAAAGAATATCATTCCTATAACATTAATTCATTAATCCAGTTGAAGTTTACCTCTAATAGTTGGTGCAAAAAGTTGATCTAGGCGTAATATCACTTTGCTCTACTGCTCAAAACATTACTATCACAAAAATTATATTGATGCAATATTGATAACTCACTAGAAACACCATCCACACAATTGAAAACATTATTTGAATGTATACCAACACAACCCAATTGACCTTACTAATCTCTATGACTACCACACCACTAAAAATCACTGGTAAACATGTTAGAACAATAAGGTAACTACTTAGAAATTCATAACCAATATGTATAGCCCTCAACACATATGAACTAGAAACCCACGTCAAAGTCACTCCAAACATCCAAAAGAGAAACCCAAACTCAAGTATTTAATTTAAAATCAAACTATAATAATAAAAAATACCAGTGTAGGTTTGAAATGGAGTATTTTAACTACTGGTAAAGTAGGTATAGCAAGTAAAAATTCATATAAACCACACGAAAACACCAAATTCCACCTTGAAGTGGATTATTTTGGTTTCCCAAGGCTTAGACACCTCCAACCAAGGTAAAATTGGCTCCCAAGATGGAGCACTTCACTCCAACTCTTCCCATGTCCCCTATATGATGGAAAAACTTGTATAATCTACTCCACAACCTCCAATCATTTCATAAAACTAACTTCTTAAATATACATCATACCCTTGCACACCAAACATATGTCAAAACACATAAAAAATACCCATTAAAAACATAAGTGGAAAAATAAATTAACTATGCAACATAGACTAAGGAAACTTCACTTCTAACACCAAGGCAATCTATGAATGAAATTAATCCAATGAATGTTGAGGGTTTTCATTCCCAGACTAAATATCTTCAGCAAATTGTAGATATCTTGATGAAACCACTATCCAGCTAGGGGGATTTTTATCCCTGAAACTAGTATTTCAAGAGGGTTTCCATCCTCAATAAATATGAGAGCTCAAGCTCTCACTCAAGAAAAATGCAAATATCATATTCATTCTAACCTTTCTTCTATACACAACTCCTTTAGCAAGAACTTTTAGGGAAACTTTAGAGAAACCAAATAATTTACCTTTTACAAAAATCACTTTTCCCCTCAATAATAAAATAAAGTGATTTTTTGAGAAATTTAAATTAAATATCACTTTTAACTCTCCATTTCAATGCCACTTTTAAATAATAAAATTTAAATTTACTTGTACCAATGCATAGTGCTAGCACTTACTCGGCCCTCTTTTAAAAACACTCTATGATGTAGGCCACCTTTCTTTAAAATAAATAAATAAATAAAACATATGTTACCTTTTTAAAATAAAATCACTTTCGGACAAATTGAATTATTTATTTAATTACTTTTATCCACACATCCCAAGGTCTTGGAAAAGTTGGAACCTCCAAGGATGTTGGAAATGTCCAAGAATTGTGGAATGCTCTTAGAATGTTGAAATTGCATTTAAAAAGAACCATTGGATTCCTTTTTGTCTCTTGAACTCACTGCCATTGACAAAATTCCTTTTTGAATAAGTTGGTGTTCTTTAATAATCTTGGAACTTTCCAAGAATGTTGGAATGCATAGAAAAAGGGACATTACAAGTCCTCCCTCCCCAAAATTTCTTATCCTCAAGCAATTCAATCTCAACCAACTATTCAATCCTTGAATAATCAATGTGACTCTAAGACCCCAAATTAGTATAGGAATTTTGTGAGTCCTTTTGTTTGATGTACTATGTTACATTACACCTTCAAAATTAACATCCTTTACTCCTCTTACTAAAAGTGTAGCAATATTTTGCAAGAATTCAGTTATATTTCTAGAAAAATGCTTTGCTCTACCAAGTTTTTGCTGCACCACTCTAATAAAATCTAGTAAGTTTTTGAAATTATTCTTGGCTTACACTATTAGAACTCATGCATGATGGTCACCACTGTACAAAAATCCATTGTCCCATGTTATTTTCAAAGATAAATTACTAAAACCCATAACACACATTTGCAAAATGATCTTAATTAATGATGTTATAAATTAATCCTTCCAAGATAGGACACAAATCAACTTGTGTGAAAGCTAAAAAAAAATCATGAAAGTCATGAATCACTTGGATTTCCATCCAAAACAAAACTATTGGTGCAGGAGCACCTAAGTAGGAAGCATTAGGTGGCACTCTGCAAATTTGGAAGCCTAGGAAGAAATTTTGTGTCTTTATACTTTAAGGTCATGTTGACCATTTAAATTTGAGTTAGAGGTGTTAGAAGATGTTAGGGTGAAGTTTGATCAGTAGCTTATGGTAGATTGAATGAGTTGCATAATTTGTTTCTACTAGGAATCACTAGGATTTGGGAAATAAAGCCAAAATGTTGCATTTGTGCAATTTTGGCCTAATGGGGTGGTTATGTCTAACCAAGGGAAGATGTAACCACTTATGAACCTTTAAAAGAGGGACCTCAAACTGGAATTGAGGTTGGAAGAAGCTTTGTATCTTTTGGAGTTTACTGTGCATATGGAAAAGCAATGAAATTCTTGTAATTTTCTAGTTTTTAGTTCTTATTAGTGTGTTAATGGAGGGTTCTAGGCACTGAGCAGTGTGTGGAACGTGTGGTATTTACTTTACAAGCTTTGTGTGGTCATTTGTGGTGTTGTTGCATCATTTCCTAGCTTTGTTCTTAGTAGTTTTTGTTTCTTTCCATTGTTGATAAGTCCAATAGACTGTTAATCATGGAGTCTTAGACCTCTGTCATCCACTATACCTAGTGTATAGTCCATGGGGGATGAGGATAAGCTCCATGCTTGTAAATATATTAGGTTTAGAAGTCTATAGGAGGCAAGGTGTCATGGGAAAAGTCTTCTCCTAGGTGAGCTTGACTGTGCCCGGTTAGGAAAGATAGTGAAAACCAAGCCCTAACGTTGCAGGGGTGTCAATTCCCTGGAAACCCAAGGTGTGTGGTGGATGCAGGAGTCCTTAAAAAGGTTTTGTAGGAAGGAAGAGGCTTCACCAGTCCATTTGGTGATGGGAAAATGCTGACAGTTCACTATGAGGTCAGGAAATGGCCTAAAAAAGACCTAATTCTTATAAAATGAGGGTTACGCCTGTGTACGGACAGTGAGAGCCTAAAACCTCAAAAATATTGGAGAGGTAGGAAAATGAACCAGGGTCTCCAAAGGAATTTTGTGACATTCTTTAGAAAGATTGGGGTTTAAGCCTATTTTCTCGGGTTAGGAGGCCTAATTGAGGCTCAAGGGCTAGTAGCCCTTTTAAAACCCTAGAGTAGGGTTTGGAGAGAGCGATGGAGAATTGGTGGTTGGTGGATGTTCAAGAACCCTAGAGGGATGGTTTTGAGGCCATGGAAGACATCACAGACCCATGCATCAAGTTAGTGAAGCTTGGAGTTTTAGTTAGCCTTTAGGAAGATTAAGGGCCAAGGAGAGAATGGTAGAGAGAGCACCGAGATTGGCTTGGTTAGGGAAATGGAGATGGTAGTAGGGTTGGCCACGAGAACCAGGGGTGCGTAACAAGCATTAGGGCCTATAGGTTAAGAAGGTGGAGAGTGACACCAAAGGGTTTGCCAAGGTGAGACCTAGAGCATGGGATAGTGAGTGTCTCATCCAACCTTGCCCCATCAGATTGGTATCAGAGCAAGCTAAACATTTGGGATAGAATAATATATGTCAAAGGTTGAGTCTAGTGATTCTACCATCATGGTGACAAATGCAGAATTGGCTAAGATGGTTGAAGAGCAAGAGGAAGACAATAGACTATTGAAGGAAAGAATAGCCAACTTGAGCAAGCAGTGAGGAGCGTGCAATTTGAAGGAAGGGGACCAAAGGAAGAAGAGGTTGTAGAGGAAGACAAGACCCTTGAACCTAACCCTATTTTGAAAGAGGAGCCTTTCTTGAAGGCATTGAAAGCTTTGAGTGGAAAAGCACTTGAAGGAATACCACGATTTAGTGGAAAAATGGAAGCTAATCTAGTCATGGATTGGATAGAGGGAATGGAAAACCATTTTGAATGTGATGGAGTCATTGAGGCACAAAGGTAAAGGTGGCCAAATCAAGACTAAGAGGTTCTGCTTTGACATGGTGGAAATTCATTTAGATAGAGAGGGAAAAGGAAGGTAAGCAACCTATAACCACTTGGAAGGGTATGGTTGCTAAAGTGAGGGAAGCATACATGCCAGATGACTATGAGATTTAGTTACACAAGAAGAGACAAAGCCTAAGGCAGAAAGACCAAGATGTGAATACTTACACAGAGGAGTTTCAAAAACTTTGTATGAGGTCTAATGTTTCGGAAGATGAAAGTCTCAAGGTGGCTAGGTATCTTAATGGCTTGAAATGGAACATTCAAGAGGAGATGGCTCTTTTAAGTCCTAAGACAGTACATCAATGTTACCAATTGGCTATCAAGATTGAGGAAAGAAAAAAGAGGAAGCAAGACCAGGCTTCTAAGGGCAGAGGCAAAGGCAGAGATCAAAGAGATCAAAGAGGACATAAAGGTGGCTACCAAGGAAGAGGCAATGACCAAAGAAACCAAGGAGAGTTTAAATCCATAGGTCATGGCAATGAAACACCTTCTAGAGGAGGGTATAATAGAGGTAGAGGACCTCAAGGAGGTTCAAATAGAGGATGAGGAGCAGGCAGGAGCAATTCATACTTTGCAAACATGAAATGCTACCATTGTGGTCAAGTAGGTCATCCAGCTTATAGGTGCTCGGAGAAAGCATCTTCATCAAGCAATGAGAAGAGAGTGGCTTATGCACAAGAGGACACCATGAGTCCTAAGTCATCTGAGGTCAGTCACATTGAATCTGAGGTAGGAGAGAATTTGATGTTTAGTAGAGTTTTGATCAAACAATCGGACAAGGAAGAACCAAAAAAAAGGAGAGCTCTATTTAGAGTGAGATGCAAGGTACTTGGTAAAGTATGCAAGGTCATAGTAGATTTAGGTTCAATAGAAAATATAATCTCAGAGGAGGCAGTAATGAAACTGAAATTGGAGAAGGTACCCCATACTAACCCCTACAAGGTCACATGGCTAAACAAAGGACAAAGTGTTTTAGTAAATGAGTAAGTAACAGTGGAGTTTTCCATTGGAGGGTACAAGGACAAGTTAGTTTGTGATGTGTTTCCCATGGATTCCTGCCATCTACTATTGAGCAGACCATGGCAATATGATAGAGGTGCCATATATGATGGAAAAGAGAGCACCATCTCATTCAAGAAGGATGGGAATACTTTCAAGTTGTAGTCACTGTCAGAAGAAGAGGGACAGTCAAGGACACCAAGTGTCATGTTGAGTAGTGGGAAGGAGTTCCTTAATAACCTACATCAAGGGGGTGAAGGATATGTGGTTGTGTTACAACCTAAAGAAGAAGACAAGGATGAAAAGACAGTCATACCCGAAGCAGTCCTAAAGTTGTTGGATCAGTTCAAGGACATTGTAAGTGATGGTGCACCTGGAACTCTACCTCCTAAGAGAGCCATAAGTCATCAAATTTACTTCATACCTAGAGCCTCATTGCCTAACAAAGCAGCTTATAAGCTTACACCAGATCAGAATCTAGAGATAGCTAGACAAGTGCAGGAGTTGTTAGATCAAGGATTGATTCAAAAGAGCATCAACCCATGTGCAGTACCAGTGGTCTTAGCAACAAAGAAAGTTGGTAAATGGAGATTATGCATTGATTCTAGAGCAATAAATAGAATCACAATTAGATATAGATTCCCTATCCCTAGGATTGAAGACTTGATGGATTGTCTTGGAGGAGCTCAGTACTTCACCAAGTTGGATCTCAAGAGTGGATACCATCAGATCAGAATCAAGGATGGAGATGAGTGGAAGACAACTTTTAAGACAAATGATGGGTTGTATGAGTGGAGAGTGATGCCATTTGGCCTCTCTAATGACCCTAGCACATTCATGAGGCTCATGAATGAAGTTCTTAAAGACTTTATAGGGATATTTGTGGTAGTGTATCTTGATGACATCCTCATATTCAGCAAGATAGCTGAAGAGCATTTAAAACATGTGGAGTTGGTTCTTAGAAGGTTGTAAGAGGAGAAGTTAGCAATCAATCTAGAGAAGTGTGAGTTCTTTAAGCAAGATCTTGTCTATTTGGGGTTTGTAGTATCCCAAGGATCATTGAAGATGGATCCAAGCAAGGTGGAAACCATCCTAAACTAGCCTACACCAACCATAGGGACAGAGGTAAGAAGTTTCCATGGTTTGGCTCAATTTTATAGGAAATTCATAAGGAACTTTAGTGGTATCTGTGCACTAGTCCTAGATACAATCAAATGAGGTTTAAAAACTAAGTTTAAGTGGACTCAAGAAGCTGAGAAATGGTTTGAGAAACTGAAACAAGAAGTGGCAACTCAACCTATTCTTTTGTTACCTAGTTTTGACAAATTGTTCACTGTTGAATGTGATGCTAGTGGAGTGGCAGTAGGAGGAGTGTTAAGCCAAGAGTGCAAGCCTATAGCCTTCTTTAGTGAGAAGCTCAATGAATCAAAGAAGAAGTATTCAACCTATGATTTAGAACTTTATGCTTTGGTTCAGTCACTTAGGAAATGGAGACATTACCTTCTACCCAAGGAGTTTGTAGTCTTTACTGACAACCAGGCACTTAGTTTTATCAACACTCAAGAGAAGTTGAGTAATAGGCATTTGAAATGGATGGAATACATCCAAGATTTTACCTTCACTATCAAGCACAAGAAGGGACAGCTAAACAAAGTAGCAGATGCATTGAGCAGGAGATTGTTGATAGTGCAAGAGATACAGATCAAGAGCATTGGCATAGAGAGTTTCAAGGATCTCTATGGGGAAGATGAAGACTTTTCAGAGGTCTATAAGGTATGTTCTAACTTTGAGAACCATTTCCATAGCCAATACTCAGAGTATACATTGCAAAGTGGGTTATTGTTCAAGGGAAATCAGTTATGTGTTCCAAGAGGGTCAATGAGGGAAAATCTGATTCAGGAAAAACATAATGGTAGTCTTAGTGGACATTTTGGCATCAACAAGACTTTAGAACTAGTGCAAAGATTCTATTACTGGCCTAAATTGGCAAGAGATGTTAGAAAGTATGTGGATCAATGTGTTGTGTGTATGAAAGCTAAGGGAGGAGCTAGTAATGCTGGTCTATATCAACCCCTACCCATTCCTAATAGACCATGGGAGTGTGTAAGCATGGATTTTGTGGTAGGCCTTCCTAAGACCAAGACTGGTTTTGACAGTGTCTATGTAGTGGTAGGCAGACTTAGTAAGATGAGTCATTTTATTCCCTACAAAACTACTCATGATTCAAGTTACATAGCTCATCTCTTCTTCAAGGAAGTTGTAAGGATCCATGGATTACCTTTGAGCATTGTTTCAGATAGAGATGTGAAGTTCATGAGTCACTTTTGGAAGACTCTATGGAGTAGATTGGGAACCAACCTGTCATTTGGATCAGCTTACCATCCTTAGACTGATGGTCAAACAAAGGTGGTTAACAGGGTGCTAGGTAATCTTCTAAGGTGCCTAACTAAGAAGTATGGACAGACATGGGATATGGTTATCTCACAAGCTGAGTATGCTTATAATGATAGTGTGAACCGGACCACAGGGAAGAGTCCTTTTGAGATTGTGTATGGGATGCACCCAAGAGGCATATGTGAGCTCAGAGATCTTGGAGCTATGGAGCATAGAAGTGGACATGCAAAAGACTTCAGTCAGACCATGAAAGAGATTCAGGAGCAGGTGAAGAAGACAGTCACCGAGGCTACACAAAAGTTGAAGGAGAAGGCAGATTTGTTAAGAAAGGACATGCAATTTGCAGTAGGAGACTATGTCATGGTCCACCTTAACAATTAAAGGTTGTAGAAGGGAATTACAACCAAGTTGCAGATGAAGAGAGTGGGTCCATGCAAGATATTAGCCAAGTATGGTAAAAATGCATACAAGTTAGAGTTACCTACCGATCTAGGAATCTCACCAGTTTTCAATATAGCTGACTTGATCAAGTACAAGGGATCAGTTAATGATGTGGATTAGAAAAGTAAGGAGATATTCAAGGACATCAGTAATATATCCTTTCCTAATCAAGACAAGCCTCAGACAGAGAAGATCTTGGAGTCCCGAGTGAAAAAGTCTATAAGGCACAAGGTCTACATGGAGCACCTTATCAAGTGGACGAACAAGCATGAATCAGAAGCCACATGGGTACAAGAAGATCAGTTCAAGAAGTTTGGTATTGAACTGTCATTGGTCTCTCCTTCCATTCATTATTATTTGGGCAGAGAGGGGGAGAATGGTGCAGGAGCACCTAGGTAGGAAGCATTAGGTGGCACTATGCAAATTTGGAAGCCTAGGAAGAAATTTTGTGTCTTAATAATTTAAGGTCATGTTGACCATTTAATTTTGAGTTAGAGGTGTTAGAAGATGTTAGGGTGAAGGTTGATCAGTAGCTTATGGTAGATTGAATGAGTTGCACAATTTGTTTCCACTAGGAATCACTAGGAAGCATTAGGTGGCACTATGCAAATTTGGAAGCCTAGGAAGAAATTTTGTGTCTTAATAATTTAAGGTCATGTTGACCATTTAATTTTGAGTTAGACATGTTAGAAGATGTTAGGGTGAAGGTTGATCAGTAGCTTATGGTAGATTGAATGAGTTGCACAATTTGTTTCCACTAGGAATCACTAGGATTTGGGAAATAAAGCCAAAATGTTGCATTTGTGCAATTTTGGCCTAATGTGGTGGTTATGTCTGACCAAGGGAAGATGTAACCACTTATGAACCTTTAAAAGAGGGACCTCGAATTGGAATTGAGGTTGGAAGAAGCTTTGTATCTTTTGGAGTTTACTGTGCATATGGAAAAGTAATGAAATTCTTACAATTTTTTGGTTTTTAGTTCTTATTAGTGTGTTAATAGAGGGTTCCAGGCACTGAGCAATGTGTGGAACATGTGGTATTTACTTTACAAGCTTTGTGTGGTCATTTGTGGTGTTGTTGCATCATTTCCTAGCTTTGTTCTTAGTAGGTTTTGTTTCTTTCCATTGCTGATCAATCCAATAGACTATTAATCATGGAGTCTTAGACCTCTGTCTTCCACTATACCTGGTGTATAGTCCATGGGGGATGAGGCTAAGATCCATGCCTATAAATATATTAGGTTTAGACGTCTGTAGGAGGCAAGGTGTCATGGGAAAAGTCTTCTCCTAGGCGAGCTTGACTGTGCCCGGTTAGGAAAGACAGTGAAAACCAAGCCCTAATGTTGCAAGGGTGTCAATTCCCTGGCAACCCAAGGTGTGTGGTGGATGTAGGAGTCCTTACAAAGGTTTTGCAGGAAGGAAGAGGCTTCACCAGTCCATTTGGTGATGGGAAAATGCTAATAGTTCACTATGAGGTTAGGAAATGGCCTAAAAAAGTCCTAATTCTTACAAAATGAGGGTTACGCCTGTGTATGGACAGTGAGAGCCTAAAACCTCAAAAATATTGGAGAGGTAGGAAAATGAACCAGGGTCTCCAAAGGAATTTTGTGACGTTATTTAGAAAGATTGGGGTTTAAGCCTATTTTCTTAGGTTAGGAGGCCTAATTGGGGCTCAAGGGCTAGTAGCCCTTTTTAAACCCTAGAGTAGGGTTTGGAGAGAGCGATGGAGAATTGGTGGTTGGTGGATGTTCAAGAAACCTAGAGGGATGGTTTTGAGGCCATGGAAGAAATCACACTCCCATGCATCAAGTTAGTGAAGCTTGGAGTTTTAGTTAGCCTTTACGAAGATTAAGGGCTAAGGAGAGAATGGTAGAGAGAGCACCAAGATTGGCTTGGTTAGGGAAATGGAGATGGTAGTAGGGTTGGCCAGGAGAACCAGGGGTGCCTAACAAGCATTAGGGCTTATAGGTTAAGAAGGTGGAGAGTGACACCAAAGGGTTTGCCAAGGTGAGACCTAGAGCATGGGATAGTGAGTGTCTCATCCAACCCTGACCCATCAACTATGTTGGTTGAAATATTAATTATTTTTAGCTAAAACCATTTAAAAAAAATTTCCAATGATTTTATGACCACAAGATGATTAATCTTGCTACTATTCATGTTTGGAAATAAGAAATCATAATTTGATTTCATCAAAATCGGTAGCTTGAAAATGGAACAATTGCAAATATAAGACTTCCTTACTAACACAAGAATTAAGAACATTGTATTAACTAAAATCCCTTCTACAAAGGCTAAAAAATCTTCCCAAACATTCACCAACTTAAAATCGCTCCATCCCTTGATTGACAATGCTAGTCAAGTCACCTAAATGTATGTAACTAAAGTCAAGTGATGGTTGATTGAAGGGATGAAAACTACACCAAATATGAAATTGTAACCCATGATCCTCCTTGGTATATTCCTTCTATCACCAAAAACCACCAATAGAATTTGTTGGTGAACTTTTTCATGAATTCTTATCAATGAAGTAGCTCCACCATGCTTATGTTGCATTACTTTGGTATTCACATGAGCTTCATATAAAGATATTTTGGTTGGGCTTGAGATTTATTCACTAGGAAGAATAATTCCCACACACCCAATCTTTGATTCATGATGATTTTCATCACTCTGATCCCAAGTAGAAAACATATCATCATTAGAGATTTTCTACTCTAGCTCAATGAGATTGCACTCTTGATAGTCCTCCCAAATGCTATCAACACGTTGAGTCTTTGTGGTACTAGGAATGTTGAAATAAGTGTGCAATATTTCATCCCAAAATTCTTCTTTATGTTCTCAATGGAAACTTCACTCCAAATTGTAGCTATTTTGGAGCTCATCAATTCCTTCAATTATTTTTTTGATCTCCATATTTTTGATGTCAACTTCTTGCTCCTTGGGCATGGCTGAAATAGTTGATTGACTTTCAAATTTGTATGATAAAATATGAGTTAGGCTTAATTCAAGGTTGAGATCATCAAATTTTTTCTCCTTCTCTTGGTATGCACTCAAGGTCTCTTTTGCAAACTTAATGACGTGCAATCCCTATCAAAAATTAAATACTTGAATATTATGATTTCATTATTAGCAATGCTTCATTATATTTTGTAGATTAGTAAGAGTGGTTCCATCCTCAATTCTTGTTCATCTCTATTCAATTTGAGCCTTTAAAAAGGCCCATCTTTAATGAAATTGTGTGTGCTATCAAGTCTCGATAAAGCTTTCACAACTTTCTCTTTTGATACCAATATTTAATTCTTAAAATCTTGTAATTTTGTAGACCCTTGTTCAAAATTAGTAAAGTAACATCACTCACCGTATAATTTTTTTTTGATTCATCTTCAATTATAGGAGTAGCATAATTTTCAAAACCAGCTACCTCTTTAATACTTGCCTTGTAATCTTCCTGAAAAAATGGTAGATCAGTACTATGCTCAAGCAATGGATCGTCAAGAAACTCAATTTCTTATTCTTCTCTAATTGAAGTTATGAAAACTTTGTCATCTTCAAAATCAACATACTCTTCTATTGAAGCCTTTGAAAGGGAAATCTACCAATCTTCTTGTTTAGGAACATTCTCCTCATCATTAAAAGAGCTCATTCCTTCATATACCTTAAACTCATCATCTCGAAGGCAACTCAAGTACTTATGATCCTCTTGTTTCATCGAATTCTTTTCAACCTCTTCTTTTGTAGCTTCTAATTTTTCCTTTGTGGATTTCACTTCTTTGTCTTTGCATTGATGGTTGGAATCCCAAGACTCTTTGCATGGGAAGAAAATATTATTTCTTCTGAGATCATTTTTTCTACACTCTTATTTTCTCAAAACTTCAAGAATTTCCTCTTCTCTTGTAGGTGATTCTTGAGTTTCTTCTTTAGTTATTGTTTAAATTGAGAAGTGTGGTATCAAATTTTTCTCAAATTATTTAAAAATATTTATAACCAACTCATATGCAGCTAAAGAATTTTTTTGCTCCATTCTCAAAACATTTGATAAAATAGATAAGAGTGGTTGGGAGATAGGATCAATCTCATTTAGAATCAAAGATATAATGATCTTCATAAAAATCATAATATTCTCTGCATGAATAATATTAAAAATAGCCAAGAAATGTTGAAACATTTGAAGAATAAGATCTTTAAAATCAAGGTGGAATCTGGGTTAGTGCGTACCATTTCCTCCCACTTCTCCCAATCTTAATAATGATTGTTCTCTCATGGAATGTACAGGGGTTGAATAGCCTCCCTCGGCAAAAGGCTATTCATGATTAGATTGTTTCTCATTCTTTGTATTTGGTTTGTATTCAAGAAACTAAGTTATCTATAGAGGGCATGTTGCAGCGTGCTTCTAATATTTGGAGGCATGGTCAGTGCCAATGCATTGGGGCTTCTGGTTGCTATGGAGGGGTGACATGTTTTTGGGACTCAAAGAAGATTTCGGCTCTCTGGTGGATTTCTAGTTGGTCCTCTATCTCTTTGGTTGCTTCATGCTTGGATTTTGGGGAGCTTCTATTACTGTCTAATGGGTATGCTCCGACTGATTTTTTAGGGAAATCTTTGCTTTGGGATCATTTAAGTTATGTTCGGGCTCTTGCTCCTTTCCTTCCTTGGATTGTTGCTGGGGAATTTAATTCTGTTCTTAGTTTGGAAGAAAAAAAGGGCGGTATTTCCAAGTTGGATCCTTGTTCAGGTCTTCTGAGGGATAATGTGGAGCTTCTTAATTTGATTGATGTGAAACTGAGTAATGGTATCTTTACTTGGAATAATCGTCGATGTGGGGAGGATGATATATTTGAGAGGCTGGATAGGTTTCTAGTATCTTGTTTCTGGATTGGAGATAGGTGGAATACTAGTTCAAAAATTCTTGATTGGCGGGGATCAGATCACTGGCCGATTAAGTTGGTAACAATTAGTTGTTCAACCCCTAAAAATCCTTCGTTTAAGTTTCAGCTCATGTGGCTTAGAGATTCCTCACTCCACGATTTAATGAGTGAGTGGTGGCATCAAGGGAGTCCTGCTTATGGAACAACCATGCATTCTTTTGTTAAAAAGTTGCAGTTTGCGAAATATAAACTTAAGAGATGGAATAAGCAATGTTTTGGTAATCTTTTTGCTACTAGGAGATTGCTATAGGAACAGTTAGATCAAATTACCCGTCAAGTCCGTGTTCATGGTCTTACTGAGGATCTAGGTAGAGATGAGGCTCAGGTGTTGACGAAATTGGAGGAGTGGGAGCTTAGGGAGGAAATTTTTTGGAAGCAGAAAGCGAGGGTGGATTGGCTTCAGGTTGGCGAGAAAAATACTACCTTATTTCATAATTCTGTTAAATCTAGGTGGCAAGGGGGTCATATTTCTTCTCTTGTGATTTCAGAAGGGGTTTCCTTGTCCTCCTTACGAGAGATGTCTCGTGAGGCTGCTTGCTTTTATTCTACCTTGTTCTCAGAAAATTCTCCACTTGCTAGTGATGAGGAGAATTTGATATTGAATTATATCCCTTCTTTAGTCTCCAGGAGGACGAATGCTGCTTTAGTTTACCCAATCTCTATGTCTGAATTAGAAAAGGTTGTTTTTGGTATGAATAAAGGTAAGGCTTCTAGTCCTAATGGGTTTCCTATCGAGTTTTTCTAGGAGTTTTGGGAGATAATCAATTTTGATCTTCTAGATGTCATCCACGAGTCTCAATGTAATAAGTAGATGCTTAGGGCTCTGAATGCCACTTTTCTACTTCTTATCCCCAAAAAGGAAGGGGCTAATAGTCTAGATCAATTTCGACCCATTGCTCTTTGTAATGTGGTGTATAAAATTATTACTAAGCTGATTGCTGAAAAGGTTGAAGCCTTGGCTTAATGAATTGATTTCAGAAGAGCGGGGAGGATTTGTTGCTGGTAGACAAATTATTGATTAGGTGGTGATTACGACAGAGGTTATTCATTCCATGGCTATGTCTAAGGAGAAGGCTATGTTTGTGAAACTTGACATGGCTAAAGCTTATGACAGGGTTAAGTGGAAATTCTCTCAAAAAATTCTTTTGACCTTTGGATTTGATCAGGATTGGGTAATGAGTTGCATTACTTCTTCCTCTTTCTTAGTTATTATTAATAGTGAACCTTCAGATTTGTTTACGGTTTCTAGGGGTCTTCACCAGGGGGATCCTTCATCACCCTATTTATTTATTATTTTGGCCAAAGGGTTAGGAAGATTTCTCAAGGCTCAGGTTTCTCATAAAGTGATTCAAGGGTGGAGTTGGGGCTCTAGTTTGTCTCCCCTTTCTCATTTGCAGTTTGTTTATGATATTGTTTTAATGGGGCTTTCCTGTATTCAAGAAGGTGGGAATTTTAGAAGGACTTTGGACATTTATTTGGCTACTTCAAGTCAGAAAATCAATGATCATAAATCTTCTATTTATTTTTTTAACAGCCTTGGGTGTATTCAAAAAAGCATTACTGAGATTTTGAGGTTTCAAATTGGTTCCTTCCCTATGGTTTATCTTGGAGTTCATCTTGGGGTGGGTTCTTAGCTTAGGGATTCTTGGAAGGAGTTGCTGGAAAAGTTGAGGTGGAGAGTTACTCAATGGACACATAGATGGTTGTCTATTGTTGCTCGAGTGACTCTTTTGCGTTATGTGATTCAGGCTCTTCCTATTTACAGGCACTTCATTCATGTCACCCCTTCAAAGTTTCTTAAAGAGTTCGATGCTCTTTCCCACTAATTTCTTTGGAGTGGTAATTTGCTTGCTTCTAAGTGGTTTTTAGTTAAATGGGAGTCAGTTTGCAGACCTCGGTGTGAGGGAGGGCTTGGTCTTTGTTCAACAACTTTGAATGGGAAAGTGCTTTCTGCTAAATTGTATTGGCATTGGTGTACGAGTTAGGATAAGGTTTGGGCTTGTATTCTCACTTATAAGTACCTCAGAGAGATTGATGGTGTTGATGTCCCTAGATGCAGTCTAGAAGGGAAATGCTCTGCAATTTGGAATAATCTTAAATTTGGGGTTCGCCTTCTTAAGCAAGGGATATTTTGGATTTTTCATAGGGGCTCTAAAGCTTTGTTTTGGGGGGATTTCTCAGATGGTCACCCTCCTCTTCTCTCAATTTACCCTCATTTATAGGCTCTCAATGATAGCTTTATTGGTGCTAGTTGGTGTAGGGTGGTTGATTATAAGTTAGTTCAACATTTGGGGTAGGGTTTTCTGTGCAATTGGAAAGATCCTTAGGAATGGCCTCCAGGGGGGATTGATGGGGAGTAGCGGGATTTAGCTAGGATTCTTGCTAATAGGGAATGCTCATCTCTTTTGGGTATGGATACTCTGGCTTGGGGACAAGATTCGACAGGGAAGTTTTTGATGGCCTTTGGGTACCTTCAGTTGGACAGATAACTTTTTGGAAGGATTAGTGTTCCTTGGTGGAAACAAGTGTGGAACAAGTTCTCTTGGCCCAAATGTAACTTTTTTCTTTAGCTACTAACTAAGAATCAATGTCTCACTTGGAATAATTTGCAAAAAGGAGATTTTCATGGCCCATATATTTGTGTTATGTGTCATAATAGTGAGGAGTGATCTTCTCACATTTTCTTTCAGTGCTCTTTTGCTAGGAAGATGTGGCATCTTTGGTGGGGGGTTTGGAATTAGCCCTGTTTTCTTGTTTCTTCAATGGTCGAGTTTTGGGCTTGTCTATTTTTGCCACCAGTTAAGACTTATTTTCTTCAGGTTGCTTGGGATATTGGTCCTTCCTTTATTCTTTGGCTAGAACGAAATCGTTGGATATTCTAGGGGAAAAATTGGTTGTCAAGCAACTATGGCAGCAAATTGTCTGTGCTCTCCAAGAGAGTGTCATGGCCAAGTGTGATCTTGCTAGTCCTGTGGATTCAGGTGATCTGGAGATTTTTAGAAGGCTGGGATTCCCTGCTCAATAGAATGGTATTCTTGTTAGATAGAGGCATAGACGGGTTAAGGAGAAAATTGTTAGGGAAGGCAGAAGGCATCATCCCCCTCTTGGGGTTCTGAAGATTAATACAGATGGCTCTTCTAGAGGGAATCCTGGTCTTGGAGGGATAGGTGGTATTGGTAGAGATAGTTCTGGAGATGTCTAGTTCTTCTTTTCTACTTATAAAGGGTTTTATACTAATAATTTTTTGGAAGCCTTTGCTATTTGGTATGCTTTGGAGAGAGCTTTTGCTCTAGGTTAGAGAAGGGTCTTTTGTGAATCTGATTCATAGGTGGTGGTTTCAATGTTGACTGAGGGGTAGTTGGATGGGGATAATTGGCGGTTAGCCTTGGTTATTCGTCAGATTCTTAGTTTGAGCGGGTCTTTTGACTCGGTTTCTTTTTCCTATAGTCCTCGGGAGTGGAATGGAGTGGCAAATTGCTTGGTTAAATTGGTGTCGAATCAACTAGAAGGTTGGAATATTGCTGATAGGATTTCTTTTCCTTTGGATCTTTCTTGTATGTTAGATCAATTAATTGATAAGGATGGTTAGTAATTGGTTTTGATTTGGGCATGCTGCGCTTCTGCTTCAAGATTAATAAATTTTTAGCCCTTTCTCCAAAAAAAAAAAAAAGATCTTCAAAATCAAGACCTATCATCACAACACATGATCTATCTCTTGCAACAATTTAAATAATTTTTACCCTTTTAGAAAAAGAAGGATTTATCATATCATCCAAATTTTAAAAACTTTCCACAATCAACTGAAATTCCTCCCTCATAATGTCATCATTGAAGAAAACTTTAGGAGTTGTAGTTCTTGTAAATTTACTTATGTAGATGTTGATTGTGAGTTTCACATCTTTATCTAGGTGTTTCATAAATTTTTTCTTAACCAAAGAATTCATAGTAGGGACCATGAAAATATAAGTCTTCATAGAACCAAGTTGATATATCTTAGATAAAAACTCTCCACTTCTTCCTGTAGACACATCAAATTGACATAATGCATTCAACTAGGTCATATTCATCCATTCGGAAAATAAATCAAGTTCATTTATCAATCTCCTAAAGTCATCAGTTTAAATCAAATAAATCAAACTTGATCCTATCATCTCTTTGATTAAATAAATCAATCATTTATTTAATTAAATCTCATATCATCATTCATCTCCCTTTGATTTGATTTAAATCCCTAAATCAAGTCAAAGTGGTCAAATCAGCCTAATCATCATCCTAGCTAATTAATCCTGATTAAATCTAATGCTAATCTCATCCCACTTGCATTCTCTAGATTTGGCCACTTGCACATGAAATTGCATTTAATTGATTTATCAAAATCTTTATTTTCAACTTGGCATAAAGGGAGAATATTCTCCAAATTTGAATCTCCCCCAAGTGGACATGTACACCCAACAGAGCATTTATGAGGCCTTACATGTCTCTTACATGTCCCCTTCCAAAGTCAAACTCAACATTCATTGCAAATTTGAATTCAAATTCTCCCTCTCATGGGCACTCTTCCCAAATCTTGCACATACATCCACCAATCACATGATGACAAGTGTCCTTTCATTGGTCCAATCTTAGTCCCACATTGGTCTCTCTTCAACACTTAGCATTTTGAAAATCTTTAAATACAGGCTTCATCCTCAAGCAAATCCTCCTTAATTTTATGCAAGGTTACTCTCTTCATTTGAGACTTGATCTTGTTCATCATCACTCCACCATCTTCATAGTATTTTCATCTTAAGCTTTGATCAAGGATTGGGAAAGGGTCACTAGCACATGTGACATCAATCCACTATGGGATAGGTTTAATGTCATGTTTTTGTATGCTTTTATTTGGTTTCCCTTGTTTCATTTATGGCATGATTAACATGGCTTATTATTCCATAGGGATGTTGAAATGTTGCTTTATTTTAAACTAACCAAAATGCTTGAAGGGCATGAGGCAAGCCCACTAAGAAAAACGTACCCATTAAGCTAGGATGTTACATTACTTGTTTGAAAACACAGTGTGTTTATCGAAAACATTTGCAAACCAACATTCAACATCATCATCAAGACTTCAAACCCCTTAGTTTGAGCAAATACCTTTGACAAAGCCCAAGAAATATTGCTTACCCTTGGGATTATGTCCTTAGAGGTTCCTAAGTAATTGGGTTTACATCTTCATTTGCTCTTACAAAGGTCAACATTAGGCAACCCTTGTCCTAATTTTTTGGAACTTCCACATAGCACTTTGTGGGATGAAAAGAAGTTGTGACATTGGACATTCAGTTTGAAACCTAATCAAGAAGTGTGTTTGTGGTAAAAGGAACTCATTAAGCAAAGATAACAATTTGGACCCCACACATGTGCTTGATATCTTTTGGTCATATTGGTCTTTTGATTGTTCTTAGAGAAAAGTGTGTTCTTCAATACCTTGGCCTAGTAAAAAAAGTCTCTCTAAGCCTCTTAGGATCAAATCAAACACTTCATCCACCTCAAACATTTATCAACATCATCCCACAAACAACTTTAGATCTTTGCAAACATCATTCTAGACTTGGGTACATCCTTAAACCAAACCAAATCATTTGTTTAGTTAGATGTATGGGAATGCATCCTTTTTCATACATTTAATTAAATTAGCAATCCTTTGAGCAAAGTTCATCCTAAAGATCACATCCAACATTTTAGGGTTTACAAGTTCATCATCCAAATCAAACCAATAAAAAATCAACATCAAACCCTAAGTCTGGCATTGATCCAAAGTTCCTAAACATTTGTCACTCATATCATTTACACATTTCATCCTCCATATCATCATTGGTCCTAAGTACCTTAGAGGTCACTTTTCATAACAAGGTCAAAACACAAGAAGAACATGGAATATAAACTAGATTCATACATCATGAGCGGTCCAAACCAACCAAACTATCCAAGCCTCACGAAATCACGGGATTATGGAAACTCACATCCATACATAGGATCACTATCTCCTACGAATATCAATAGCACAATGAATGTGAGTATGCCCAATCTGAATTTTGGAACACATCTCCCCATGATAGATTTAAATCAAAGTCCAAACTTACAAGTCTATCCTCCAAACAATCAATACACGAGTCTTGAAACAAACAACGTCATTCCACCAAATCCCTACAAACCAAATGTGGATGTACCAAGTGCAAGTTTTCAAAACATGAATCCTAACTAGAAAACTTTGGAAAAATGATTCCCAATACCAACAATGTTCATCCTATCATGCCAAATATGAACATCATCCCAAATCAGAACATTATCCAAAGTCAATTTTCCCATAATCCCATTCAAAAACCGCAAGTAGGCATCCCAAATCCGCTTAAACAAAAGCCAAATAAACTATCTCAAGTGAGTCAAGATCAAAATCAAGAAAAAATTTAGCGAGATCAAATTGGGGAACTTTCCAAAATAGTTGAGGCATTGCGCCAAGGGAAATATCCACCACCATTACCTACATCATTCTTTGATTTAGGGCTTCCCCCTTTACCTAACACCAATCACTCCATCCAAATCAATCCACATAACGCCAATAAAGCCATCACGTCAAATCCTTTGAATATACCATCAACATCACACCAATGGATGGTATCTAATCAAACAACAACGTTGATCCCAACCAATCAAAATACGGTCTCCCAAGGACCTATCACCTCGGTCATTCCAACCATCACTATCCCTTCAATCATTCCAAACACCACTATCACACCCATCACATATCAACCTCTCACTACCATGATCGCTCCGAGCGTATCTCAAACACTTGTCACTACATCCAACATGATTCTAAATCCACCACCACCCCCACCACCACCAATTTCCACCACATCAATCCAAAAAAACGTGACATTACAAGCTGCTTTTCAAAAGGGATTCCAACAATATCTAGCCATGCAACAGGCAACACAAGCTCAACAAGTGCAACAATCCTCTCAAGTTGCCCAAACCTCTCAAGATACCCAACAAACACAAGCACAAACACGAAAAATGATTGGGGATAACAATGGGAATTCAACCATTGGTGATCGCATTGACAATCTCCCCACCACAATTGATGAAAGCATTGTTCAAGATCTATCCATCAAAGAACACATTGGAGATGTTTTTATCTCATTCGATGATCAAATCGACATATGTCAAGAGTCACTTTTGAATCATGATCAAAATCCACCAAAAAAACTCGACAATGAGCCAATCCAAGAAATATCAACATCACTTGACTCTATGGTCGAAGACATTCGCAATCTCTCCACTGCAATTGTCAAAAACAATGATCAAAACCTCTCCATTGAGGAGGACATTGAGGATGTATCTACACAATCTGATGATAAACTCACCATACATCAAGAGCCACTTTTTAGTGATCTCTTTCAAGGAGTGTTAGGGTTATTTGATCCTATTGAAATAATGCATGATCCATCGACCTATGATCATGTTGAAAATGTCTCTACATCACCTTATGAGGTAGGGGACATATCTCAAGAAGTTATTCCAAAGCAAGATCAAAATCTTTCACTAAGGTCTAGCAATGGTCATTTTCAAAACATGTTGATCCCTTTTGACCTCATGGTTAAAGATGCTGAAGGAACCTTGAACTTGACCATGCCTAATGTCGACATCCAAAATTCCTTTGTAAGAAATCCATCCTTTGAAGCTGCCCCATGTCAAGAACCTGATCCAAAGCATGTCGAAAGCAACTCTGAAATTAATCAAGATCAAGAATTTGTATCTTCAAGATACTACAATAATCTAATGAACACTCTCTTATCCATGCAAGATGATCATATCCATGTAGCACATACTCCTCCATCTACCCATGAGATGCTTTCTACAGATGGGCACGTGGATGATCTTCATCTAGAACAAGATTTTGTTACACAAAAAGAATAGATTCTTAACTCCTACAATCAAACAGAGTTGTCGACATCAGGATCAAATATGTCCCAAACTCAGATTGAGGACATAATGAATAAAGATATCCATCATTATCCGCTAAAGGAAACAAGTCAGATAGAACATCCAGAGTTAGCAAAGCGGCAAATTGAAACAATGTCATCTACAGTGGTCATTTGTCAGAGCATGTTTACTGAAAAAGATATCTCAAAACAAGCATAATCAATGAATAAAGGTGATACTATCACCATACTGGGGTCAACTTTGTCTCAAGCAAACGTCAACATAGGGAGCATGAAGAGTCCTTATGATGAAACCATTGTCAATACTACAACCAACCACGTCATGAATCTTCATCCACCCATCAACCCATCCATGAATCGGGACCAACGTCAAAGGAAATATTTGAATCAAAGTACAAAGAATGTTATCAAAGCAAAAGAAGCTGAGAAGCATAATGGACAAATCAAATACAAATGGATACCAAAGCATACAAAGAAAGATCATCCCTATCAAACTCCATCAGTCAAAGAAACTATGGGGCAAAATAAAAGAGGGAAAAGTATCCATCAAGGATGTCCGCAAAAGCAAAAGCAGGCTTTTCAAGCAACGTACAAAGTGTATCAAGCAGTTGGTCCTAATTCCGCGCACACTTCTGTATCCACCCATCATTGCTCATCTTCCCAAGTTTGGAGAGTCAAAGGTTCCAATCAACCAATCCATCTCTTATCCCTAAACACACTCCATCCATGCCTCCATGCATAATATCAATTCTTACATTGACCGTGTATTGGTAGCGACCCTTCATCATAAGGATTCTGAAGGCACTTTATCGCGATAATGCGCACCAAGGCGAGTTAACTCGGTCTAAAGCGGATCAGAATCCCAAAAGGCATTCAATTGTGCGTATCTTAGCAAAGCAACTCCTTCAAGTAGGATATCGATGGCACATTATGACAGGGCATCTACATCAACAACACCTCATGATTCAACATGAGCTTAAAATCTTTAGAAAAAATCCAAAAAAAAATAAAAAAAAGCAAAAAATCCAAAAAAATTAGAAAAAGGATTGAAAACAGTAAAGATAAAAACCGTCCTCTAGTGAAAACCACATGGGTGGCACTTTGGGCAAGACCATGACGAAAACCTGGCAAACAGGCGTCATGAGTAGAATCGAGCATCTATGTGCGCTAGTTTAGTTGAAAGCATCTCATCCTATCCGTAATAAATCAAGCATTCCATCCATCTTATCCATAATAAATCCATCCATCCACGAACCATTTATCCAATCCATTCACATCTATCTGCATCCGTCATCTTAGTTATTTTGATCTTGATGACATTTTGGGGCACGCTTTACGCTTGCTTACGGTAAAACATCTTGACATGGGTCATTTTCATCAATCCTATCCTATGTAGTATTATCTGAGCCATGAAGCATTATGAGCATTCTTTATCCGAACACCTTATCTTATCGCAAGATAATCCTTGGCGTCCTTTCCATATCCATCCATCCATAAACTTATCCAAGCATCCATCCATTGCATTCCATACGTTGCTAGACATTGGAGGAAGATATGTACATCTTGCTTCGAGAATAAATCTTGATCTATATCCTTCACCTTATGTGGCGATCCGAACATTAGAAAACATGAAATAAAATTGGTCAAAGCATTTGTATCACTAGCCCATGGAACATTTTGATGAGAACATGTTCCTTATCACACTTCATCTTTCATCAAAAATCGATCAAAACAATCACTATCAGTCGCATCTAAGCTGCATGTCAAACGTCACATCAAATCATTTGAACAAATTTTGTTCCAAATCAAGCTTCATCAATCATGATCAATCAAATTCAATCAAAAAATCATCATCTCAGGATATCCTTGTGTTGCTTAACACTATCCTTGCATTGTTGTGCATCCTCAACAATGTTATCATCATCAATCCATCATCATCTTATCTTTGCATTGTTGTGCATCCTCAACAATGTTATCGTCATCAATCCTGATCAAAAAATCCTTGCATTGTTGTGTATCCTCAACAATGTTATCATCATCATCAATCCATCGACTTGATCTATCAACCTTAGCTTGGTTTTCAACAAAATCCCAAAACAGAGCACTGATATCATCACACATGTCCATATCGAAATTGTCAAAATCATGCAAAAATCCAAAAACATCCAAAACATATCAAAAATCCAAAAAACACTCAAAAAGCAGAAAACATCAAAAACATCAAAATCCGAACTACATCATCTCCGAGCTTAAACGTAGGGAAGGCTAATCTTTGATCAGCCCCCGAGACATCAAAACCCAAAAACATTCGAAAAACACCAAAATCCAAAAACATTCGAAAAACATCAAAATCCAAAAACATTCGAAAAACACCAAAATCCAAAAACATTCGAAAAACATCAAAATCCAAAAACATTCAAAACACCAAAATCCAAAAACATTGAAAAATTGAAAATCAAAACATTTGAAAACCATCAAAATCCAAAAACAGCCTCAAAACATTTTAAAAATGTCAAAAACATCCAAATATTTGAAAAAATCCATCCGCCTCATTTCGCTTTCACCCGCAATAATCAATCATCCATAATAAACTGATCATCACCTTCATCCTTTGGCAACGCAAATAGAAACAATCACAACAGTCAGCAAATGCAAGCTTCAATCGTAAAATCAAAAGCAAACAACAAACCTCTAAAACAAAATCAAACTCTTGATCAGTCACAAGCATGTCAGTCAACCTTATATCAACAACCTTTCAATCAACTTATCAAACCATCATCATCTTATACAATGCATGTCCTAGGATATATCATTCCGACAATGGGCATCATTTTGGATATCACTTTGGATTCTTATCCTATCAAAACACATCCCTTTGGCTAGAGGTATGAAGAACATTGGCTTATTTGCGTACTTGATCTTTTCTTTTGATTTATCTTATTGCGCTCATTCCAAGGACCTCTCGATGATATCCGAACGAAGGATTTAGAGAGATAGGAATGGGGCAACGATCATTATCTTTTGTTCTGTGCTTGTTGGCGCTCTTGTAATATAACTTGGCTAATACTTGCTTTGTTAGGTAATTTCAAGGTTTCCGTATGTCAAGTGTGAACAAGAATACTCCTATCCGTTTGTTGAGTCAAAGTCCATCACACTAAGTACAATCCCTGGTCCTTCATACCTTGATGCATCGTACTTAGGCGTGTTATCAAATATAAAGTAAGTGACCCTTTGAAAATCCCAATCCTTGATAAGCAAATCATCATCATTTATCATCATCATCATTTATCATCATCATCATCTATCATCATCATCTCTAATAAAGTCTCGACCAATCATGGACTTGTTGGATCCTCTTGTCATCATCTCATTTTATGCTAACATAACATCACCAATGCATCCATCATGCATCCATCATGCATCCATCCTACATCCAAAACTATCAACATATCACATATCATTCATATCATACATCATAGGAAACATCAATCATTTCACATGCATTGCATTTGCATATCATCATCATAATATAGATTTGTTAGTCTAAGCATCTCATAAATCATACATTTGCATAATCATAGCATATCACATCATCAATCTCATCCATCTCATATCATATCATCATTTAAGTTGTTTAGGATAATATATACTTGTTATTCTAAGCATCTTAAAATCATCTCATTTGCATCGTCATCCATAACCACCCATTTTGAACCTCTTTATCGTGAGATTGACCCTCAAATCGAATCTTTTCGCTCGATCTCTCGAGGGGGCAATTTACCAGTGCACTTCTTTCCACTGGGGCATCCGAAAAATCAGATTTTTTGAATTTTGATCGCGGCAAGTTATTCTTTGAACCAACGCAACAAGTACATTGCTTCAAAGAGGGGCAAAATGTAGACACATCAAATTGACATAATGCATTCAACTAGGTCATATTCATCCATTCGGCAAATAAATCAAGTTCATTTATCAATCTCCTAAAGTCATCAGTTTAAATCAAATAAATCAAACTTGATCCTATCATCTCTTTGATTAAATAAATCAATCATTTATTTAATTAAATCTCATATCATCATTCATCTCCCTTTGATTTGATTTAAATCCCTAAATCAAGTCAAAGTGGTCAAATCAGCCTAATCATCATCCTAGCTAATTAATCCTGATTAAATCTAATGCTAATCTCATCCCACTTGCATTCTCTAGATTTGGCCACTTGCACATGAAATTGCATTTAATTGATTTATCAAAATCTTTATTTTCAACCTGGCATAAAGGGAGAATATTCTCCAAATTTGAATCTCCCCCCAAGTGGACATGTACACCCAACAAAGCATTTATGAGGCCTTACATGTCTCTTACATGTCCCCTTCCAAAGTCAAACTCAGCATTCATTGCAAATTTGAATTCAAATTCTCCCTCTCATGGGCACTCTTCCCAAATCTTGCACATACATCCACCAATCACATGATGACAAGTGTCCTTTCATTGGTCCAATCTTAGTCCCACATTGGTCTCTCTTCAACACTTAGCATTTTGAAAATCTTTAAATACAGGCTTCATCCTCAAGCAAATCCTCCACAATTTTATGCAAGGTTACTCTCTTCATTTGAGATTTGATCTTGTCCATTTCACTCCATCTCCATCATTTACACAACTTGAGCTTTGATCAAGGGTTGGGAAAGGGTCACTAGCACATGTGACACCAATCCACTATAAGATGCTAGTTTGATCATTAGAATGATGCCCTTCTATGTTTTGCTTGTTTCTTTGGCATCATTCTTGTGATTAAATGAATCTTATAGGGGATCTTTTGTTTGCTTTGGTTTACTAACAATACTAAGGGTTTTTTGTTTTTGATCTAATGCAAATTTAGGGTCCTACACTTCCAAAATTCAAAGTAGATCATATTTTGATTGGGATTGGTGATAAATTCTCTTAATTTCTCTATAAAGTTTCTTTCCCAAACATTCCTTACTAAATGATTCCATTATTCACAACTTGGAAGAATCAAGCCTTTGACAAACCTCTGAAACTCAACTATTAAAATTTCTTTATAAACATTGAACACTATTATGCATTATGTTGAATACTAACACTGATAAATTTATTTCATGCAACTAAAGATTTGCAACAATATGTTAGCTTCCCAACAGGTTGGAAACATCACTAGCTCCACATGCAAGTGTTAATCACTAACATACAACTTTTGAAACTATTAGGAAAATACTAAATACTGACATGTAAGTGCTAATTACTAACATGAAAATTCTAAAATTGACATGCAAGTACATGCAAGTGTTGATCATTAACAGGAAACTTTTGAAACTGACATGCAAATACGTGTAACGTCTAAAACTAACATGCAAATGCATGCAAGTGTTGATCACTAACATGCAACTTCTTAAACTGACATATAAATTGTTATCTTCTCTAACATACTGGTAAGATCATGGCTCTAATACCATTGTAACAATCCACCCTACATTTTTTTCAATATAAAAAATGTACATGCAATGCAACATCTTCAACACTATGTGATCAACAAAATCCTAAGGTGGGCAAGGTGGGAGCACACAATGCTTCCAACCAAACAAATATCTAAATGAATGTAATTACAAAAGTAATGGTAGAAAGTTGACCAAGCACACAAGTGGCATAGCCAACCTAATGAACACCTCTTTGATGAACTACGTGAATACAAAGAAATCCACTGATAAAATGTCTAAGCTTGACTTAGACCAAAATGGTTGATAATGCCAATTTTTTCAATACCAAAATAGATTGAATCAACACCAAAATGATGTATTATGAAATTCTAGACCAATTGAAAAATAAGAAACAATAAAGACTCAAGAATATAAAAGAAATCAAATCTAATTCCTAATTTAACAACCTTAGTACAAACCTCAAAATAAATGATATGTTGCTTTATCTTTGGTTGTGGATGCTAAATCTCTACAACATAACACTCTCATTTTGATTGCAAAATAATAGACTTGCATTAATTGTAAGATATGAAAATGATGAAAAAATATATATATTTATAGACTTTCTAAGGAAAAATCAATGAAAGATGAGGATAAAAATAAAGACTTTAGTTAACTAAACTATTGTGGAGTCAACTCAACTCATAAATAGAAAAATGTTATTTTAAACTCATGAGAGGATAAAAATGAATTATCTTATTTAATTAATGGATAAATGAGAGGAATAAGTTTTTATTCAAAGATCAAGCTAACTTATGAGAAGATAATTATGAATTATTTAATTTTTTTAATAGAATTTTCAATAAGCAAGTTGCTATTTTGAAGAATGAGTTAATTGATGAGATGAAAATGAAAATTTTATATAAAATGAATAATTAGCTCTCATTTAATTAAATAGTAAAATATTAATTAATTAAATGGATAAATGGAAAATAAAAAATCAACAATATATTATAAATCGTAATAAATGATAAATAAATGGTAAATGGTATTTAATGGATAATAAATTATTAATGTGATTAATATTTAATAAATAATAATTAATTAATGTTTATGCTAAGAGGAACATTTTTAGTGCCTACATCTATAACAAGGAATTATATGCTTAGTTTTTAGTGAAGAAGTGAAAATATTACCTTGTGGGAAATGTTACCATAGTGGACAAAAATCATAATCCCATGCAATACTTGTAGGCATAAAAAAATTGTAATGGTCAAGACATTATAAATGGATGGTATTTATTGAATGTTTCCAACTTCCAGTCACATATAAGCATGGTGTTACAATTAGGGTAGTTGTTGAGCATACTATAAAAACCTCTCCTCACCTCTTTTGTAAGTATTTTTTCTAAACAAGATTATTTTTATTAGGAAGTGTATGAAGAAGATTATGAAATTCACACATATTTTAGTGAGTTATACTAGACCATATATAATGGACAAAATGAAGGATTGGCCATCATCATGACAACTATCTTTGAGAATGAATCTTCCATATAGAAAGTAAACTTTGCGTCAAAATAACAAAGAGTTTTTTGATGTGTGAGGCACACACATCAAACATAGTTATACATTTTGGTATGATAAAAATAATAATTAATCTCTAGTAGTATGTTTATTGGCCATGTGAGTAAGCCTAATAATAGAAATTGGTAAACGTTTTTAATACTTAAAAATTATATAGTGTGATTAGTCCTCGTCTCTTTTTACCCACTATGTTTTATTCTTCTTTGATATAACAAGTTTGGAAGATTAGATGCCAAAAACTTCTATTTGTAAATCACAAAGATTTTTACAATTTTTGTGAAAAAATGGTAACCCAATTCTTAATTTTACATGCAAAATCCAATTCCTTGCGAAATTCTGATAGATATAAAAACAAATTACAAAATTTCAATAAACGAGGTGAAATTTATGTCTGTTGATTTTTCTTACAAATATGACTTTGAAGATTAAAATGAGTGATGAAACAACAACAAATAAAAAAAGATCTCGACGCTAGTTTGTCGGTGTTAGAACAAGCTTTCCAACAACTATTTACAATTGAAAAACTAACCCATGTTTGAAAATTACCCCAAAACGAAAAAATCCTCTCCTTCAAGCACTAGAAAAAAAGGTAATAGTTTAAGCTAATCACTAGTGGCTAGACTAATTTTGTATGGTTACAATAAACATATGTTAATCATACAATGATAAGTATCAAACCTTCTAATTAGTTGTGCCAAGTGGAAGCTTGGCCAAGTCTTAGCAGGTAAGAAGTTGCCTACATAGAAGTCGACTATGGTAGCCGTTGCATATTGGAGACTGTTGGAATGAGATTGTGTGGCGAGTGGTGGATGTAGCTGCCAGGGAGTGATAAATGGAGAGGCCGCTGGTGAATGTATGACAGGAAATCTGAAAGAAGACCACGCAATTCAAAACATGCATATTTGAGTCTTCTATTTGTTGCCACCAGTAGATTTGAGGGAGGGGAGGGGTGTTCAAACAAAGTGAAATCAAACCTTTAGAAAGGATGCAGAAGCTTTTATAAATGCAGGTCGAGAAAAGTTGCGCATGAGACTTTTAATGCAAGCCATTGGAACTCTGCAAGAATTGTAAATAGGCTTAAAATGGCCAAAATCTCACAAAGAGCAAGATATTTGTCCTAACGAGCAGATTGTCAAGGGCAGATTAGCCCTCTACTTAAAAAAATATATATATTCTTTTATAACTTTTCGATACAACGTGCACAATGATCAAAAAATTGAAAAATAAAATAAAATTGAAATTGACGAAACATAAGGTATTTTTTCATCTCCCGGGTCTTTTGAATGCAATGGCGCTATTCGTTTGGCTCTATGATGCTCTATTGATAGGGATATATGCAGGAGTCACCTCAATGTGGGAAGGAATATGCTCTCATAACTCTAATACCATGTTGGAGAATGCCAAGATTAGAGAACATGAAACAACTTTCACAAGTGAATAAAATATGCACAATAGTATGTCTATCAATATGCAAATAAAGAGTGTATAATATGATGATCAAGCCTTGCATATATAGTTAAGGATGAGGAGGTGAGAAGGTAGGAGTGAAACTCTAACTACCCCTCCAAAGATGGAACACTTGTGAGCTCACTTGACAAGTGTGTGAGAAAGTGTCAATAGGTGTCTCAAGCCCTGAGGACACACATCTCAATGCTCTGAAGTGAGACAAAATCAAAAGAAACCTAAGTAAACTTAAGCTAGGTTTGAATAGGTTAGTCCTAGAAAGGTGATGTTCTATCTAGATGGATAAAGACACTATTTACACTAACAATTAAGCCGAGAGGCTTCTACAATGAAAGCACATGATGCGTGTACATTTTTTGAAGCTATGTTTATTTTGGCGTTCTCTTGCCTAAGGATAGTTATATATAAATATATAAAAGAAATGTAACCGACATGCATATAAAAGAAATGTAACTGACATGCAAATTCATTTTCTATATATATTATAAAAGTAATGTAACCAACATGCAAATAAAAGAAATGTAATTGACATGTAAAGTGATGTGACAAATTGATAAAAAAATAAAAGCCTTAACTCAGCTTTTTTATAAATATTATTAATAAATAATATATATATACTAGCTATAGCTCTATGGAATAAAATATCAATGATCCAATCAACATGTAGTTGCATGACCCAAAATAAACTATGGGTTGGGTGAATATTTTTGTGACATGTGCTTGTAGAATTATATAATGAAGTAAAACCTTTATTTTATATTGGATATCAATGATTGGGAATGAAATCAAAACCATCACATTTGTTACAAGAGCTATAAATGCTCCTACTTATAGTTTGCATGGCGGGCATTACCATACAAAAGAGCCATTGCTAAAGTGAATACCTATCACATATTACATACAAGGTTTTAACTTCTTATCCATGCAAATTTAAAAATAATATTACAATTGAAACTCTATGCTACATTTGTTCTTCATAATAATTATATTTAAGGTCTTTTATTCCCTAGGTTCTAGAAGTCATGATAATAAAGGAGAGAAAGAGTCATAGTCAATGCTTAAAAGCCTAATTATATATAATTTATAAGTGGAAAATCCTGCCAAATGTTAATTTTAGAGCAAATATACTCCTGAAAGGAAGCGAGAATCTAATCGTAATAGCAATATGGCCCTAAAAAAACAAAAAACTCAATTATATTAGTAATTATATTATAAACTATTAGTGAATATGCTCCAATCATGTATCACTTACTATGGAAAAATAATAAGTTTAAAATTTAATAAAATAATGCTCAAGTAATTTAACAAACACTAAACTAAACATGTATAAAAAATTAGGCGATTCAATCCCTTTTATAGCTTGTACTATTCATAATTTTTAGAAGTGACTGTAAAATCAACAATAAGAGATAAATTAATAAACCATGAGCAACACAATAATAATGTAGGGAAACCCTTTCAAGAAAAAATTCCACATAAGAAAGTAGACAAGTATGTATTAATATTCGATGAAAATATACTATCTATAAGGATAGTAATTTTAAGAACAAGAGAGCTAGGGGTATGGAGATTGTGATGGTGAGGTGTGGGTTTGAGCCTACCTATTTTTGGCGTTGGCTTGCAAGCCAAGGCCCGACTATGCATGTGGGTGATAGGCTTTGGATGCCTCTTTCTCTCTCTTATCACTTGGCTGGTGGATTCTACATAGTTCTTCAATGCTATTTAGCTATGTTTCCCTTTGATGGTTGCGTCTAGTGGGGTTTGGTTGGGTTGAATGTTGATCAACTTCTTTATTATTTCTTTGTTTGGTTTTGGTTGTACAAGTGGAGTTGTTGTAGGAAACCTTATGGATGGTGAGGGTGGGGGTCCTAGAGGATCTCCATTAGCTTCGTTCAAGGATGTGGTTTGCATGGATGAGGGTTCATCCTCTGAGCATGTCAATGCTATAAACTTCAGGTCATGCAAGCCACACATGATGTTCAATCTAGCACTAGAATTGAAAATGATTCGAATATTGTTGGGTGTTTGAAATGGAGTAACCTATTGTGGTGATTAATCCAAACATTGTTGCTAGGGATGTGCTCTATTTTTCAGAGCATTCCTTGATCTATAAGTTTATGGGTTTCCATGCTTCCTTTCCCTTTTTAAAAAATGGGGTTCATAGCGCTTGGTAGATAGAGGGAGATTTATAAGTTGTTTTGGCTACCAATGGTTTCCTTTTTGTTGTGTTTACAAGAATGATAGATAGACACAAGGCATTTGAGGGTGGGTCATATTTTCATAATCAAGCAGGTTTGTTTATCAAGTCTTGGCATGTTGGCTTTGATCCAATAGAGGAGCTACCATCCTGAATCCCTATGTGGGTTTGTCTTTTTAGGTTACCTATGGAATTTTGGAGGCATGATATTCTTTATTCAATTGTTGTTGTTTTGGGGAAACCGATTGACCCTTCTCATCAAAATCTTAAAAGAAAAGGACCACTACTTATGCTCGTATTCTAGTGTTGAAGATATACCTCAACAATCCTTTCTTGGATTTTTTGGAGATTTAGCTAGGGAAAATGAATTGAATTCAATAAATAGACTATGTGGCACTCCCATTCAGATGTCCTCTTTGTCATGAATATGGGTACCTTTAGGGAAGTTTTCCAAAATAGGTTCTTGTTGATCCTACCCCCCCAACTGGGAGCACCTAGGGGAAGGATGAGTGGAAATATGAAAGGAATGGCTCTAATCATTAATGACCAAACTGTCTCAAATGGTTTTATTCCAGTAAAGTCTTGCAATAGGGGAAAGGAAATTCTTCAGCCAAAAAAGACCTCCCTTATGGGGCAATCTAGTAATTGTTTCGATGCTTTGGATTTAGCTTTGAGGATGTGCCTATTATGGATCAAGTCAATTCCAAGCATAACCAAAAGTGAAAGGAGCTAGTTGCTAGTAACATGATACCTGCTAATCAAACTCCCTCAGCTGATTGCAAGATAACCTATTGGTTGGTAAAAATGTTACCTTAAATCCATTGATGAGACTACTGGGGTTTAAGAAATTGGTGTCGTTCAAGAGATTGGGGGAGGTCCTATTCCTTTCGATTTAGTTCAAGGGAAGTCAAAAGAAGATAATGAAAAGCTAAAGATTCTTCTTGATTTGTAGAATAAAGATGATATGAAAGAGAAAGGTACTCTTGTGATAGGGCTTTAACAAAAAAGTATAAAGAAAGGAGCTCCCGAAAAGGGCCCAAAAGTGGGAAGAAAGAAAGATCAAGACAAGGTTAAGCTGATTGGAGAATATTTGGTGGAATCAAGTGTCATAAAAATTATTGACACTTATTTCTCTAACCATTTAAAAAGATAATTTTATCCTAGAATACTAGGGGTTTGAGTAGCACCCCTCATCAAAAAGTTGATTGTGATCTTATTCGGGTACATATGCCAGATATATTTTTATACAAGAAACTAAGATGACTATAGAAGACATGGCTAGCATTTCTTCCAAAATCTGGAATGGAGGCTATTATTTGTGTATTGAGGCTCTTGGTAATGTTGGGGGATTGGCTTGCTTTTGGAATCCTCATAGTATTATTGTTGCTTAGAGATTGGCGAGTAAAAGATCGAATTCATTGATAGGATCATGTTTTGATTTAGAGGATACCATATTTCTCACTAATGTCTACACTCCATAAAAGATTGCAAGTAAGGGTCTTCTTTGGTCCCACATTAGATATCTTAGGTCTCTTGTGCATGCTCTTCCTTAGATTTTAGTAGGATATTTCAATACAATCACTAGTTTGAATGAGAAAAATGGAGGTATTGACCGTCTTGTCCCCACCTATTCTAAGTTAAGAGATAATATAATTTTGCTTGATTTGGTGGATGTGGTTCCTAGAAATTGTATAGATTCACTTGGGTTAATAGAAGATGTAGGTCAAATTCAATATTTGAATGTTTAGATAGATTTTTCGTCTCTAATCATTGGATTGGGGATAGTAGGGACTCCTCAGGTTAGAGATTTTATGATGAAAGGGATCTGATCATTAGCCTATTAAATTCTTCTCTTATGTCTTTTCTTGTCCTAAGATTCCCCCTTTTAAATTTCAACTTATGTGGCTTCGAGACTCAAATTTGTTTGATCTTGTGAAGAATTGGTGGTTTGAAGGTAAGCCTAAATATGGAGCTGCAATGTTTTCCTTTTTCAAAAGACTCCAATTTGTGAAATATAAGCTCAAAAGGTGTAACAAAAATTCTTTTGGAAACATTTTCTAGAAGAAATTAGAGCTTCAAAAGTAGGTTGAGAGAATTTATTTTTAAATTAAAGAAGACAACATAACTATAGCGTTGTTGAAGGGGAAAACAACGTGCTCTAAAAAGTTAGTTGAATGTGAGATCAAGGAGGATTTTTTGGAAACAAAAATTGAGGATTGGTTGGCTACATGTTGGAGATAAGAATACCTCTTTTTATCATAATTCTATGAAGGATTAGTGAAATGGAAATTCCATTTCTTCCCTTATGTATAATCAAGGAGTCTAGTTGTTCTCTTTCCAGGAGATCTCCAATGAGGTGGTCTCTTAATTGTCCTCTTTATTCACACAATAGTAGCCCCATGATTTGGAGGAGAGAAGGCTCATTCTTGATTGCACATCCCTTCATTGGTCTCTAAAGACACGAACTCACTTCTTATGGATCCCATTGCCTTGGATGAGCTAGATAAAGTTGTGTACGGAAAGCTCTTGGTCCTGATGGTCTCCCTATAAATTTCTTTCAATATTTTGGGGAGATCTTGAAATATTATCTATTGGAGGTGGTTAGAGAATCTAAAAAAAAAAAATTGCCCAAATCTATTAATACTACTTTCTTAGCTCTTATTCCTAAGAAAGTGGAAGCTACATCTTTGGATGATTTTCGACCTATCTCTTTGTGTAATGTTTCTTACATGATAATTTCAAAATCATAGTTGAAAGATTAAAGACATTTCTTGTGCCTCTTATCTCTCAAGAACAAGCAGGGTTTGTGATGGGTAGGAAGATCTTGAATGGTATTGTAATTGCAACTAAAGCTATTAATTCTATGGTGGCATCTAATGAGAAGGCTATGCTCATTAAGCTTTACATGTCTAAGGCATATAACAAGGTGACTTAGTCCTACCAATGTGATATCTTATCAACCTTTGGTTTTAGCTTTGGATGGATTGATTGGGTTATGAGTTGTGTATGCTCATCCACCTTTTCAATTCTTATTAATGGTATACCTTCGACACCATTCTCAACATCAAGAGGTTTAAGCTAGGGAGATCCTTTCTCTCCCTATTTATTTATATTGATGGTTGAAGGTCTAGGTAGGCTATTACAACACCATATGGAGGTTAGAGCTAGTCAATGTTGGTCTTGCAATCAGAATCTCGACCAACATACTCACTTACAATTTGTTAATGATACTACCTTATTAGGTGTGGAAAATGTTGTGGAGGTGAAAAATATTAGAAGAGTTATGGATATACTTGGCAGCTCAAAAAAAGTGATTAATAAAGAAATTTAGCAAATATTCACTTCTTCAATACATCAGAGGCTATCCAATGAAGGATTGTTGATATTCTCCATTTCCAAATTGGGAGTTTGCCTCTAAATCATCTAGGAATCCCTCTATCAATTGGAAATATTAGAAGATAACATTGGAGGAATATTATTGATCAATTTCATGCAAAAGTAGGCCATTGGACTTTTTGTTGGTTATTTTTGGTGGTAGGGTAATCCTACTAAAATTTATTTTAAAAGCCTTTCCTATCTACCAATTTTTTCTTTTTGTAGCTCTTAAAATCTTCCTTAAGGAATTTGATTCCATCTCTATAAAGTTTCTATGGGCTGGTAATCTTGAGTCTCAAAAGTGGTGTCTCGTGAGCTATGAGAATGTGTGCCATTCAAAGAAGGTGGGAGGCTTTGGTCTTCGACTTTCTGAATTCAATTGTCAAGCTTTAGTTTCCAAATTGTTTTGGACATGGTGTAAGAATTTGAAGAAGTTGTGGGCTTGGATTCTTAATTTTAAATATCTAGGGAAAGTGGCCGATGAAAATATCCCAAGAATGGAGTCGAGTGGAAAGAGGTCAATGATTTGGAATACTTTGAAGAAGGGTGTAGAGGTTATTAAATATGAACTTTTTTGGATAATTAATCAAGAGAATAAAGATTTATTGTGGGATGATTCTTGGGGACAATAATCCCCCTATCATTTATTCTTTTCCTCATCTTCATTCCCTTTGAGATGCTTTTCTTGCTGTGAGTGGGCATCATGTGGTTGATTATAGACTTGTTACCTCTTCAAGTAGAACCATGCTTCATGATTGGAAGAACCCTGATCGTTGGCCTAGAGTGGGTTCCCTAGAAGATAGGAAGGGTCTTGCTTATATTCTAGCTAGTAGGTTTTGTTTTCCTCTAGAGGATTATGATATTCTTGCTTGGGTCCTTAGCCCTAAAGGTGATTATTCTATCAAGCTTTGATATAAAGTTTTGGAAATGTAGAATTGTAGACAGGTAGAATTCCCAAGATGGGAGAAATTTTGGACCAAATTTGGATGACCTAAATGCAACTTCTTTCTTTAGTAATTGGTGAGTCAAAACAAGTGCCTTGTGACAAAATTTGCAAAAGAGGGTTTTAGAGGCCTTCCATATGTTCTCGATGTGGTGGAAATGAAGATGTGAATCACCTTTTCTTTTGGTGCCCCTTATCTTATGATATTTGGAGCCTCTAGTGGTAGGTTTGGAATATACATGGTCTTCATTCCACCTCTTTGATTAAATTTTGTAATAGTCTAGGCAGGCCTCTAGCTTCAATTGCTTTTCTTTTAGCATCTTGGGATATTGGTCCCTCTTTCATCATTTGGAAATTATGTTTGGAAAGGAACCAACACATTTTTTAGGAGGAAAGAATGGGGATTACACATGTTCAGCTAAAAATTGAAGGTATGATCAAGGAAACTATTGAAGAAAATCTCTTTGGTGTGGGATCCCTATCCGTAGATACTGGGGTGGTTGTTCTTTGGAAGATTTCTATTAATCCTTAGTCTCTTCTTAGGCCTTTGATTCGACCTCAACCTCTCAGGAAGATGAATCAGTCAAGTAAGTGGTGTCCTCCCCTAGAGATGTCCTTAAAATTAATACCAATGGATCCTCTAGGGGTAATCTGGGTCTTGCTAACATTGGTCGTGTTGTTGATGACAAATCTAGTTTTGTTCAGTTTTTCTTCTCTTCCTCCCTAGGTTTTCACTCTAATAATTTGATGAAAGATTGGGCTATTCTTTGTGGTCTTGAGAAGGCTTATGCTAGTGGCTGTCATAAATTTTTTTGTGAGGTTGATTCTTTGATTCTTTTCAGTCTCCTAAATAAAAGAAATTTTATTGATTGCACTTGGAGGTTAAGAGGGGTGATAAAAAATCCTTTGATTTGCTTCTTAGTTTGAAGCGATCTTCTTTAATCATATTTCAAGAGAGTGGAATAAGGTTGTGAATTGTTTGGCCAAATGGGCTTCTGAGGAAGAGAATGGTTGGATTGTGGAGAATTGGAGGGTTTGACTCAAAATTGTTTGCATCTATTTCTTTGAATTATTGATTACGACAAGATGGTTTGATATTAACTATTAGATTGTTGGGCCATGTTGCAAGCTCTATGGTGCTATTGGAAAGTGTTATGCTTGCGGAGATGGTTTTGTAGAGACCCTATACATGAAATCTCCTTTCTCTTTGTATTGACATTGAAATGACCATCTAAAAGTCTTTTTGGTTCTCTGATTCATTTACTTGAGTTCTCTTTAATATGTTCTCATTTTTACCCCCCCCCCCAAAATATATATATATATATATATATATTAATCTTCAAAGGAGAGATACATCAAAAAACTAACACTCTAAACTCTGACAACACCTATGTACCTATAAAACTACCTCATACCATCTATTTATAGAGAATTAGGAGAGGAATACCACAAATGGTTTCTAAAAATAATGTACCATCAAACTATGGTAAAATACCAATGAGCCATGAATAGAAAAATAACCTCCATACTAATACTAAACAACATCTTTGACTTGTAAATCCTCCATAATGGTCCTTATATTAAGGTAGGAATCCAAAATTATCACTCAAATCATATGATCCACTACTCAATTACCATGTCCAAGTTGAGATATTTTCTTAAAAAAAAAATTAACCATCACTTCCAACTCCACCTTCATAAATGCATTAAAAAATAACACCAATATTCTAATACAATCTAAATTATAAAATTAAATTTCAATTATGCCCTATTTTTTCAAAGATAGTTCCCAAGGGTATTAGAGATAGATGAATAATACATAGGATTTCAATGTAAATGACACCTTAATCCTAACAATAACATGTGTCAAAAGTTGGTCAACAAGTGTAATGTACTAGCCTGTGTGTGGAGAAGAATGTGGATGTTGGTCCGTGCTTGTGTACTAGGAGCAAGACAAAGAAGAGGGAAGCCATTTCGTTCCAGGAACTTGAGGAAGTGGTAGAGATGCATGACAAGGTCATCTCTAGTAATCTGGATTCAAATAAGGTTCTTGATAAATTGCTTTAGTTTGTGTTTGATCAACCTTTTGTGTTGATGTTTTGCTGTTGGTTTGTCTAGTATTATCTTTTGACAACATTTTTGGCTTTTTTGGGCTATGGGTGCTTATGTTTCTTTCTCTTTAGTAGCTTCCTTTCATTGTACAGGGTTTCAGGCCCCCTTCAAAACCTACTTTTCCATATCAAAAACAAGTGTAACTTCCTCTTACAACTCTCTTATGCATCATAGGTGATCTTAATTTTTTTAATTATTTTGGAATATCATTAGAGTAGAAATTGCATTGATGATCTCATAAAACTAATTTCTATGAGTTCATGGAAACCCTCAATGATGAGTCCCAAAGGTGGTATGTCAAAGAATACCCAAGAATGATAAAAAAAAATGGTAAGAACTAAGTGAATCAATTTTTAACTTTTTTTACTCTCTTGGTGCTCCAATAGAAAGGGTAAGAAAAATTAAGGAGATGATCTAAGAAAAAATGAATTATCAAAAGAGTATGACCAACATTTGAAAAATGTGGTTAAGAATTTAGAAGAACTATTGCAGAAAAAAGAAGAAGAAGAATAGAGTGGTTTATATTAGGATTAAAACCTCATATCAAAATTATAATAGATAGGAAAATCTTCTTTACATGCAAGGAAGTGGTGTAATTAGCCACTAGAGTGGAATAAAAATCTTCAATAAAAGAAAATGACTCATGAAAATATGAGATTGAAAAATTAAAATTGGAGTTTGAAAAGTTTAAAGTAAAATAAGAAATTATTGTGAAAAGTCGGAAGAGTTAGAAGAGTGAGATTTCTACCCTAGCTAGGAGGACCATTATTTGGTGTACCCACTTTGGTAGAGAGGGACACTTAGGAATAAATTTGCAAATATAGAAGGCATAAAAATAGTTATTGCACTAAGGATGGAACTTGAAAAAGCCCATTGAAATAAATTAAGTATATATTGTGGAATATGTAGATAATGGGATACACATCACATAATTAATTGTCCTATGTTACTTGATGAAGAAGAAGGATATGAAGCAGTGTTTAGTATAATTTTTAAAGAAGTCCTTTATGTATGGAGGCATGGCCAAAACATAAGGATTGATCATAGGATCATTAAATGGATATCCTTGACACATGGTTACTAGATAATAAATCAAAGATAAGTTAGCAATAAAAACCATGCAATACCACAAATCCAATATGTAGACCCTTCCATAATGTATAGTAATAGCTATTCTCAATGGGGCAACATAGGAAGATACCACACTATTAAAAGAGGCAATCATAAAATAGGAAGAAGCCAAACAATAACATATTATTATTAAGGTAAATAGGGACACTACACTAACAAATGTAGAAGAAAAAATAAACAAATTCATTTTGTGGTGATAACTCACATAATCCTTTAAGTTATCCTAAGGCTACATAATTCTATAGAAATAGAGCAACAAATAGAAAGAATTCTGAGGAATTGTTAGGCTCAAATGCATCATGTAGTGCTAAAGGACATAAGAATACCAAAAAAATGAAGTACAATGAATTATATGGTGAAAGAAAATATGTATAGGAAACAATATTAAATTAGAGGAGCCTTCATTAAGAATAGAAGAAAATTTGGAAAAAGAATACAAGGAAAAAAAAGGAAACTTAGTAGAAGCCATTAAGGAATTCAAGAAAAAGGAAAATAGAGTTGTCATGATTACACAAGGAGGAATATATATGAGTAAAAATAAATGGATATTATAAGAGTCTAATGAAGGTAATAAATAAAAAGTACCTAGACAAACAAAAATATGATCTAGTATTTAGAAAATCCAAAGAATTGATTTAAAAAATAAAAAAAACAATAAGAAAACAAGAAAGGTTGTTTCTAAGAGGAATAGAACTTGAAAGGATTGATTAGTCTTATTAGAGAGGAAATTTTATTAGAGAAACTTAAACAGTTCCAAAAAAAAAAAAAACATAAAACAAAGAAGAAAACCTTAAGTCAAGGACTTGGCAAAAACACAAATGAAATGGAAGAAATAACCAGTTTATGATATGTGAAAATAAATGGAAGAATACTTAAGGAAATACTTAACTACACAAGGGCATGGGTTCCATTAGGGAAAAAAATAACAAAGAGAATTTGATAAGTTAAATAAGAAGATGATTACATCACTAGTTTTAGCTTTATCTAAATTGTAAGCAACATTTGATGTAGATATATTTATTTTTTAAGGATGCCAACAAATCTTTTTATCATTTTAAATTTTGGGGGAGGTTGAATTTTAATATCTATTGTAAGCAATGAAATTGAAAAATAAGAAATAATAAAGACTCAAAAGCATAAAATAAATCAAATATGGTTCATAATTTAACAACCTTGATGCAAACTTCTAAATAAATGATATATCACTTTGCCTTTGGATGTGGATGTTGAATATCTACAGTGTAATACTTTGATTTTGATTTTGACATAAGAGACTTGCATAAAGTGCGAGATATGAAAATCATAGAGAAAAGAATATAGACTTTCCAAGAAAAAATCAAGTGAAAGATGAGGATAAGAATAAAGACTTCAGTTAATTGACTATGGAGTCATCTCAATTGATAGATAAAAAATTGCCATTTTGATCTCATGAGAGGATAAAAATGTATTATTTTATGTAATTGATAGATAAATGAGAGGAATAAGTTTCAATTCAAATATGAAGTTAACATGTGAGAAAAGAAGAATTTTCTAATTTGAAGACAAAGTTAACTTGTGAGAAGATAATTATGAATTATTTAGTTTATTTAATAGATTTTTTGATGAGCAAGTTACCATTTTGAAGAATAAGTTAATTAATGAGATGAAATAGGAAAGTTTGTTTAAAAGGGATATTAGCTCTCGTTTAATTAAATAATAAAATATTTTTTAAATAATAGATAAATAGAAAATAGAAAATAGTAATAATGATGTGATAAATGATAAATAAACAATAAATGGTATTTAATGGATACTATTTATAATAATGAATAAATGATAATGAATTAATTTCAATGCTAAGAGGAATATTTTCAATATCTACATTTTTCCCTCTTTGAAGCAACGTTTGAATTGACAATGTTTCAAAGAAAAGAAAAGTAGCCAAGAAGAAAACATAGAGAAGATGAAGATAATGATATGCCTTAGTCATGTAAGAAATAGAAATTAGAAAAGTAAGATGATTGATTTGATTATTTGTGCACAAATTGCATGGGTGATCTCTTGACATAAGAGAATATGAAGAAAATGTTAAAAGGTAGATAAAAAATGATAAAAAAATTTAGAATCTATGGATGCAAGAAACATGACGATGGATGAAATGATAATGATATGTTATGTTGAGTTTGAGATTAGCAACCTTTATTTAATATAATAATGAATGTTATGCACCAAGGTATGTAAGACCAAGGGAGAATGTATCCAATGCATTGATTGAATCTCAAGCAAACAATAGACAATAGGATGCTCCAACACTCACAAGGCACCTAACGTTCTTGGTGGGTTCGTGATTAGATAACCAAAAAAAATCACACACAGAAATAATAGACCTTGCCCCAATGTATACCAATCAAAGACCACTATGATATGAAATGATCATGGCGACCTTGAGTAGGAATAGTATGAATCAAAAGATAAAGCAAGATAAGGAACAAAATATCAAAAAGATAAACCAAAGAAAAAGACATGGAATTTTCACCTAACACACAACAATAACATCTCATGCCAAAGCATGGAAAGGACTCTAGGATGGATTTATATCGTGTCTTGTTTCAAGAAGGAAACATCTTGTATGAGATAATAATCTAGTTTTAGGAAGGAAACATACCATATAAGATGATTGGTGGACTAAAAGGAGATTTTCATAATAGAAAAGGATGGTTTTGATTTTATGTTATCCAGCTTGATACAAAATTCTAAGGTTTTTCATTTAAAGTGCATGTTTCAAGGATTCTTTCAATGTTACTATCTTCAGGTATTGGGGATCGAGGATCCCTCATACCCACTACTCATATAATGAATTTCCTTTGCTAAGTTTCAAAGCCTCTTGGGTATTGGATCTGGGAGACATCCTCTACCCTTTGTTTATTAATAAAGTAGCTTTGAGGATATATTTCATTGCTCGATCGGGTGTTAGGGATCAGAGATCACCTTTACCCTTTACCTTCTTGGAAATGGTATTGGTTAAGTGGTATCTCCGACCCACGAAGTTTGAAAGGACTTTAGGGATTAGAGTTTGATTTTTTTATTTACTCCTTGCCACCAAATTTTTGACTGTTAATCAACCTCACTTTATATTTTAAACCTTAGGCTTTGAACATAGAAGATGCATCCATTCTTTATAACAATTAAAAGCAAACAATCATTCCTAGACGTCGGGATTCGACGATAACCCTTACCCTTTGCACCTCTATAAGCAATGGGTAAGAGGTATCGACGATACCAGATGTCTGAAAGATGATGCAAATGAAGAAATTTTTGGCTAAGTTTGTACTCTATAACCAGGGGTATCATGTATCCTTTACTTTTTAGTGAACTCTCCCAAGGGATATTTGTATTTGATTAGGTATTGGGGATTGGGGATCCCCTTTACCCCTTTCCCTATTGTTATCAACACTGTGTAAATGGTACTCCCAACTCGTGAAGTCTAGAAACTTTAAGGCTATCAAGAGTCGGGTGTCAGGTCTACCATCTATCATTTATTTTTTAAGAGTTTAGAATGTGGTAAGACAAATCCCTAAAGCCTCAAATGATAACTATGAAAATGCTAATCTAAAATGTAACTATGATGCAAAGGATGACATAAAATGCAACTATGGAGCAAAGTGTTAGTCTAAGATCTAACTATGGTGCAAAACATGATATAAAAAGTAACTATAAGACTCCAAAGTGCTCCCAAGATCAAAAAATGTTCTTGCATGATAAATTTACTTCAAATGTGGATGCAAAATACAATGCCAAAGTGTTGTATTTATAGCCTTTTCCAAGCATCTTGTGAGGTGGCACTAATCGACGGTCCAGATTCGAACAAGAAGAATGGATGGTGGAGATGGAGAGAATCAAGATGTTGTCCCCTTCACCAAAGAAAACATGCCATTTGGATGGAAAAATCTCTTGACCAATGGGCAACATGCCGTTTGGATGGAAGACTCAAGTGTTGGAAGAAAAGACCATGTGCTTTGAAAATTGGTGGAAGTGTGTGAGGAATAAGCCATGTGCCTAAAAGTTGGTTGAAGATAATTCTAATTAAAAATCAGAATTATTTAATTTCATGTGACCTTGGTGAGGTGGCACAAAAGTTGTAGACATGTGCTCAAATTCCTAATCAAGATTAGTGAAGATTAATTAACTAAAATAAGCTTATGTACATTTGTTTATTTAATTAATTTAGAAGAATATGTTTTAGATTTGGAGAATTTAGAAAATGAACAATATAAATAAATTGAGAGTTTATTTATACATAGTCGAAATATTAATTAAATAGCTAGTATTTAATTAATTAAATGTGATGACCAATTTTAGGTGTATACACCAAGAAACTGACTCAACTCCACCTTTAAAGGAGAGAGATCCCCTCTACTAGAGAGGATATCACAACCAACCAATCCACTACAGTCTGAAATCTCCAATAGGAGAAGCGTCCACCTCAATATGATTAGCAACTAAGGAAACCAAAAAACTTAACCTCCCATCTCCACCTCAAAAGGAGAGGGACCCACCTCCATAGGATCTGAGAAGAAAGCTAGCACAATAGCCAAAGAAGTGACTGTAGCATCCTTCGGTAACCTCTGCACTAGGAACATACTATAGACAAAAAGATTAAAACCAAACAATAGCCATAGAACCACCATAACAAGATTCAAGCTTAAATTTATCTAGGTATTCAATTTAACAGCTTGAAAAGAATCCCAACCAACATCCAATAAACAAAAACTTGAGGTTCAACAACAACTGGGATCTGGAATAAATGCTAAAAAACCACCCAGTGAAAATAACATTATTAGGTAACAACAAAGAACCAGACAATCTACAACTCGAATGCAAGCCAAAAAGGGACAACCCCACAAGAAAAAAAAAGCATAGTAAACCAAAAAGGGCCCCAACCGACAAACAAAGACCTCTGAAAAGAGGACCCAACAACTCCAAACTAGAGAAATGGAGCACACCAAAGAACACAGCTGACAAACCCCACCAAAGAGGCACACCTTGCCAGTTGTAGAAACAAACTAGACTTTTGAAAGTGCCCTAAACTAGCACCAACAGAGGAACCAAAGTCCATCCAGAAACAAAAGCACAAAATCAAAGAAACCCCCCAACACCAAAGGAAAAACAACCTTGAATTGGGGGAAAGCAATCAGTTCTAAAATTGCAAAGAGAAAACTCCTAAAACGGATCCAAACACGTCCACAAAGGACAACTGACAACAAAGAAGGATGACCCAGAGTAGGCCACACATAGCAAAAGAATAGCCACTAATCAAACCTAAATGCCCATGCAATAGAGCACCTAAAATCATAACCAAAAAGACCAAGGAGGTCACATGAACAAAAGGGAGAAGCTCCACGAAGTGAAATAGCTCTAGAGGTGCCACACCAAACACCAATTGCCCATCTTTAGAAAGTTTGAAAACAAAAGGTGCCAAGCAAAAATCCGTAGAAGCCATGGCCACAAGAGATTGAAAAACTTTCAAAGCCCACAAATCTTCATTAGAGTCATCCTCTGCATCAACACCATCATCAGAGGAGTTCAAATTTCCTCCCCCTCTACACTTCTCACTCACTCCTACTCTTGCACCCGCTCTCTCCATTTTTCTAAAAATTGCATGCATTATAATGTTGTTGCATATACATAAATTATATTATGCTTCTCATGACATAACCAATGTAGTTATTCATGACATTGAATATCATTTATTTTGATTCAATATAAAATCTTATGTTCATAGAAATGTCCAATAATAAGTTAGCATTAGAAGCTATTTAACTTCTATTAACTCAACTAATAACCATTCGACTAATCTCCAAATTATTCATGGTTCCTTCTAAGTTATCGTTTGTATAATTGATGTAAGGTACCTACACTTGTATGTACTTAGACATTCATATATATATTTTCTTCAATATGACACATATATTCATATGTTAAAATGTATAATAAGTTCATATCCAATCTGGAGATCATTTTCTACTTGAGAGGAGTTTTTGCTTCCGCACCTTCAAATCTGCCTGCATTATGTATTTGGTTTTCTAAGACATAAAATCCTCCCCTTTAAGATTAAATTATTATGAATAGGTAATGATAATATAGACTCTTGGTCAAAGTATGCGATAATATCATTCAAAGCTAATGGGTTTGTATTCACTTCTAATACGTGATCAAACCCCCTAGTTGAAAAATAATATAAACTCATACAAATACAATACTGTGTTAATTAAATAACATCATATATTCTACCTAGCTTCCTTTGCTATGTTATACTAACAAGCTGGTGGTTTGGGTTACACATAGCTTTAGAGAGAATTAACCTTCCAATGGATTTTCTTTCTCTTGAATATATTCTTACATAATTCTTATAATCACATAATGATTCATAATCTAATAATGTAATTCATGATAACTACTTATCATGCTCTTTTGACTCCCTAATCCAGTTTGTCTCTTGTATTTCCAATTTAGCTCTATGTATAGACAATATAGCTATTTGTACATGCACTCACATACTTTTTAATAGCATTAATATGCACAAAATGATAACACAATCATATTTAGACAATAATAAAACTTAGAATTAGAATTTAAAACGAGAAAGAGAAAGAGATATCTTAATCATGCCTACCTTAAAATAGCTTCTGCAACTCCTTTCTCCAAAACTCAATAGCTTAGCCTGCTGCCTGCTGCCTTCTCTAATCTCAACTCTCAAATGACAAAATGAATGCACAAAATGAATTGCAAATGATCTACAAATAAACTATGAACGAACAACCTTCCCACTCTCTTAACAATTGAAAATGCAGATTTAGATATACTTGCTCCCAATACACTACATACTCACATCCTCACACCTATCCTATGCTCAGAATAACAATATGAATGCACTCCAAATGAACAACAAAACTATGAGCAGCTACATATTTTTATAATGAAAAGGAGAAGTGTTTGATCCCTTTAAGGTACCTATGTATTGCTTAAGTTTTTGCCACCTCTAAACTTCTTTGCTAGATGTGGTGCTTAGCTGGGCAAAATTCAGTTAAAGAATTGACTCTCAAAACAATTCCACCTCCTCCCAAATCGACTTGGTTTACTGGGCGCAACCTATCCTCTTTACTTGCAATTTAAACTTAACTAAAATAGTCTTGCTAATGGCATGTTTGGAAGCCAGTTCAAACACAATTCAAATAATTACTTATGCACCCCATTTGTGGGCTATGAACTGACCATTTTCTCAATTAAACATCTTCATAATGGCATGGAAACTTAATATTTACACCTTGCATAATATGGCGCATATATTTCCAAGTTTGCAATAGCTCTTAAAACAATTATACTATTGCCTTTTACTTGGTCAAAGCTCCTTTTAACAAGCTATGAAATAGTGTTTTAAAACTTTGTTTATACTTTGCTTCTATCATGATATTTTTTCCAACTATTATCTTGCAAGTTATGCACCAAATTTGGGTGGCCTTTATAGTTTTGTACAACCATATAAATAGTTTCTATTTTGGCTTTGCGTGGTATTACTTTGCCATACCAATGTGCCTCTAAACTCAGTCAAACGCCTCTTTCAATGGGTGTTTTAAGAGCTTGAGAAATGCAAGTTTCTTAGACTCTAGCGTGGAAAACCTATCATTTAACTGTGCATAGTGTGGTACATAAGATAGGCATCCCATTTACTCCATTTAAAACTGCCTACTAGTCCACTCTTACGTGTGTTAATTTCTATAACCCAGCAACAGATTAATTGCACAATAAATTCACATAAAGAAATATGATTTATAACAATTAATACAACTGGGTTAATTAACAACTAATAACAGCGGAAGCAAAAATAACATGAAGCCAAACACTAAAGACAATAACACAGATATACCCAGGAAACCCCAATGCGGGGAAAAACCTGCAAATGTTGGATCTTCTATTCAGCCTAACAGCAAACTTTTCTTTCAAAAAATACAATACGAGTTTGCTACAACAATCTTGTATTTATAGAGCCTAGCTGCTTTACTTAGCGTGCAAGGAAAGAATCTTTCCTTGCTTTCTTTGGCTTTATTTACACATAAAATCACTCTAGGATTTATCTTATCCTCACAAACTCAGAAACATTCTATTAAAGAATAAAATACCACTCTTGGATTTATCTTATCCTCACAAACTCAGAAACATTCTATTTAAAGAATAAAAATCCTGATGTTGCTAAAAATCTAACTCGAATTGTTTTAAAGCATATCTAATCTTGAGTTGCTTTAAAACAAATCCATATCCCACTTTTCTAGCTACAAAAATCAACACTCCCTCTTAGTGAGGAAAGTGTTCTGCACTACACCCAACTTGTTCCTGAAGAATTCAAACTTACTCTTCATCAAGGCCTTTGTCAGGATATCTGGTATCTGTTCGTCCGTAGGAATGTAATTGAGCTTCACTATCCCCTTCTCCACACAATCTCTGATGAAGTGGTACTTGATCTCAATGTGCTTTGACCTGTCATGAAACACTGGATTCTCAGAGAGTTTGATGCAACTCGATTATCACAGAATGATGTAGGATCCAACTCCGATTAAAGAGCCCAGCTAGAAGTTTCCGAAGCCAGATAGCCTCACATGTAGCCATACTGGCTGCCATATACTCGCCTCGCAGAACTTAGTGCAACTGACTTTGTTTCCTACTGTACCAAGAGACTGCTCCTGATCCCAAACTGAAACTGCACCCTGAAGTGCTCTTTCGATCAGCTGTACTGCCTGCCCAATCTGCATCAGTAAACCCCTTGAGCTTCACTCCATCCTGCTGAACATACTTTAGCCCATAATCAACTGTGCCTCGGAGATATCTCAAAACATGCTTTGCAGCTATCCAGTGCACACGTTTAGGTTCCACCATAAACTGACTGAGTGAGTTCACTACAAAACAAATGTCTGGCCTGGTGTTGACCAGATACATAAGAGAGCCTATCAACTGTCTGTATAAAGTCGGGTCCACTGCCTCTGATCTGGAAGCATCAATCTTCTTCCAATTGGTCACAAGTGGCGTTGACATAGGCTTACAATTTTCCATCCTGAATCGCTTCAAGATATCAATTAAGTACTTTCCTTGTCCAAGGAAGATCTCTCCCTCTTTCTGCCACAACTCCAATCCCAGAAAGTAATGCATCAACCCCAAGTCCTTCATCTCAAACTCTCCTGCAAGATCTCGCTTGCAATGTGCTATGAGCTCCTCTAACCCTGTGAGAAATAGGTCATCAACATATAACAACAATATGAGAAGTTCACCCTTCACCTGAACATAGTATAGGTTGAATCTGCCTCACTCTTGATGAAGCCCACACTCTGCAAGTAACTGTCGATACGTGAATACCATGCCCTAGGAGCCTGCTTGAGTCCATACAGTGCTCTTTTCAACTTGCATACATGAGAATCCCTCTCATGTGCTTCAAACCCTTCTGGTTGCTCTATGTAAATCTCTTCCTCAATCACTCCATTGAGGAAAGCCGTCTTTACATCCATCTGATGAATCCTCCAACCCATCTATGCTGCCATAGAAATGATAGCTCTTATGGATGAGTACCTGGCTACTGGAGCGAAAGTCTCATCATAGTCGACTCCTTCCTTCTGTGAAAACCCCTTAGCCACAAACCGGGCTTTGAACTTTTCCACACTACCATCTGCAGCATGTTTAATCTTATACAGCCATCTTGAGCCCACCACAGACTTATCTTCTGGTCTTGGTACTACCTCCCACACACTGTTCTTCATGATGGAAGAATACTTTTCCACCATGGAATCTCTCCACACTTGGTGCTTGGATGCCTCCTGAAAGCTGGAAGGCTCTACTTCAATTAATTCACTCATAAGTGCCATATAATCTAAATAACGTCTGGGAGCCCTTCTTTGTCTGACTGAATCTTGAGGATCACCTACATATTCTTGAGCTTCTCTCAATGTCTACTTAGCTGCCCTATTTCTCCTCTTCTCACTAATAGGAATCTGAGGCTGAGGAATTATTTGTTCCTCTATCTGATCATCCTACTTGTTTTGCTCTCCAGCTTGCATGACTGAAGTTTGAGGGATTTGTGCTACCTCAACTGTGGATGATTGTTCCTCCTTATTCATCAAGTTACTTGACTTCTGAAGAGCCCTTTCTTCCTCGAACTTCACATCTCTGCGAACCACTATTTTCCTGAGAGCAGGAATATAAACCCGATAAGCCTTAGAAGTTTCACTGTACCCAACAAGGATACCCTTCTCTGCAGTAGGTTCCAACTTGGTTCTCTTCTCAACAGGAATGTGACAATACACAAGGCATCCAAAGATGCGAATGTGCCCCAAATCTGGTTTCTTACCAGTGAATGCCTCTTCTGGAGTCAATTTTCCCAACACTTTGTGAGGGCTCCTATTCTGCAAATACACAGCTGTGTTGCAAGCTTCTGCCCATAAGAACCAAGGCAGATCCTGATCATGAAGCATGGCCTTGGCTGCTCCAACTATAGCCCTATTCTTCCGTTCAACAACCCCATTCTGCTGAGGGTTGTACGGAACTGTCAACTCTTTCTTGATACCTTCCTGAGCACAAAAATCTTTGAAGGCATTCGAGGTATACTCGCCTCCATTATCAGACCTCAGTATCTTGATCTTCTTCCCAGTTTGGTTCTCCACGAGAGCCTTAAACTCTTTGAACCTACTGAAGACCTCATCTTTATTCTTCATGAAATATATCCACGTCTTCCTGGAGAAATCATCAATGAAGGTAACATAATACTCATATCCATTCAAGGATGTTGTTGACATAGGTCCACACACATCTGAGTGTACAAGATCCAAAATCCCTTCGGATCTAGTGTCGCTGCTTGGAAAACTGGTCTTGGCATATTTCCCAAGAGCACAACCCTTGCACACCTCATGCTTTTCTGTCTTCATCCCAGGCAGCCCTGTCACTATTTCCTTAAGAATATTAAGTGCTCCATAGTGAAGGTGAGCCATCCTCCTGTGCCACAATTCTCCTATCCCTTTACAGCTACTAACCAACGCATGTGCTGGCTCAAACTGTAACCGAAACAAGCTGCCATGCCTGACACCAATCACTTTTGCAATCTTGGAATCTTTGGGACGAATATAGAATTTTCCCCTCTCAAAGGTCACGATGTAACCCTTGTCTTCCAAGGCAGAAACTAAGATTAAATTCTTTGTCATGCCAGGGACATACAACACATCCTCCACCAACAAAGGTTTACCAGACTCCCTCTGAAACTTGACGGTGCCAATACCAGTTGCATGGTACTTGGCATTGTCTCCGAGCTCAATATAGAAATCCAGCTTCTTCTCCTCCAACTTGGTGAAACATTCTTTGACTCCCGTCATGTGGCGAGAAGCCCCACTGTCAATATACCATACCCTATTGGCAATTGAACTTGAGAGACAGGCAATGAGGGAAAACTCATTTTCAAATTGTGATGCAAACTCGTCCACCTCTGCTGTAGTAGCAAATTGCTTCTTCTGCTTGTCCTTATTTTTCTTATTCGGACATTGACTGGCATAGTGACCCATCTGATGGCAGCAAAAACATTTAATCTTGCTCAGATCTTTCTTCTTCCCACTCTTGGAAGAAGAACCTTCCGATTGCTCTTTATTGGACTTCTTCTTACCCTTGCTTGCAAGAGCAAGATTTTATTCATCTTGAACCTTCTTTGTTTGATCTCCTCGATGAGCACCTTCACGGATCTCCTCCTGAACAAAATCATCCCAAAGTCTTGCCCAATCAGGTAGCCGATCTCTGCCAACAACACACTTGACAAACACTTCCCAGTGCTTTGAAAAACCATTCAAGGCTATACGCACCAACTCATCTTCTTTAATTGTTTCTCCAATAGCAACAAGCTCATCCCTGACCTGTGTCAGCTTGGACAAGTAGGAGGTCACACTCTCGCCCTTGGACATCTTGGTATTATGCAATTTGTCCTTGAGCATCATCTTACGACTCTGATAGTCGCTCTGATAAAGTTTTGTGAGCGTATCCCACATCTCCTTGGCGGTGTCTTTCCCCGATAAATGAGGAATTAAATGATCTCTTACTCCATCCAGGATAATCCTCTGAGCTTTGGCCTCTTTGAATTCATGCGAATCTAAGGCAACAGGATCATTTGTTGGTGGAGTCACTTCTGTGCTAGCATAGGTCCATAGCCTGTTCTCCTTGAGAACAGATGTAATTCAAACCTTCCACTGCAAGAAGTTAGACGCACCCTCGAGCCTGTCCTCATATCGAACACTGGTTGCCATAGCCACAAAAGAATTGGAGACGAAAATCTGATGACTTTTTTTTTCTTGAAATCTGCGTTACAAATCTTGGCTTCGTATTCAGAGTTTAGTGCTCTAATACCATGTTAATTTCTATAACCCAGCAACAGATTAATTGCACAATAAATTCACAGAAAGAAATCTGATTTATAACAATTAATACAACTGGGTTAATTAACAACTAATAACAGCGGAAGCAAAAATAACATGAAGCCAAACACTAAAGACAATAACACAGATATACCCAGGAAACCCCAATGCGGGGAAAAACCTGCAAATGTTGGATCTTCTATTCAGCCTAACAGCAAACTTTTCTTTCGAAAATACAATATGAGTTTGCTACAACAATCTTGTATTTATAGAGCCTAGCTGCTTTACTTAGCGTGCAAGGAAAGAATCTTTCCTTGCTTTCTTTGGCTTTATTTACACATAAAATCACTCTAGGATTTATCTTATCCTCACAAACTGGAAACATTCTATTAAAGAATAAAATCCCACTCATGGATTTATCTTATCCTCACAAACTCAGAAACATTCTATTTAAAGAATAAAAATCCTGTTGTTGCTAAAAATCCAACTTGAATTGTTTTAAAGCATATCTAATCTTGAGTTGCTATAAAACAAATCCATATCCCACTTTTCTAGCTACAAAATCAACAACGGGCCTCCTTGCCAATCATTTTAGCCGCAATGTGCAATTCAAACTCCCTCCGTTCTCACCCATGCGTGGCCATTTGTCATTTGGATAAGTTTTCTCTCTTAACCTTATTAATATATATCAATATGTAGGGAGAAGACCCGGTAGCCACCCGCCATTGAATAACCGCCACCTCCATGTTCACTTAACTCCCCAAAAAAAATTGACTTTGATCCATTAAAAAACTTTATGTTATTGAATAACTAATTACAAAAACACCAATAGCCGCTCATTAAGTGCTAAAGTGACTAATTTAAGTGGATTTTAAGTGCTAAAACAGCTATAATTGATTGGAATTATAGCGAGCGGCCCTCTAAAAGGTGACTTTTTTACCTCCGTGCGCATATCCAATGCTCCCGCACTCAATCGAATTGCCTAGAAGCTGAAACCTTAGTTATAAGCACTTAACTCATGTGCGAAAAAAACCCATAAATTTTTTTTCTGATTCAACATACGGTTTGAATTCTACGGTTGCGCGAAGTTAGCCCTGGCGGCTACTGGGTCTTCTCCCCTACATAGATTATATTATATATACCTAATTTATATATATATATATTAATAGAAATATTAGTATCTATCCAATATATATATTAATATACATATATGCAATAATCATAAAAGAATGTATATATATATATTAATATATATACAACAATATATATATTATGTATGCTTACCAAATTATCGTCATGTATGTACATATATATATGTTTGTTTATATATATACATATACATTCCCTAGAAATATATATTTATATATATACACATTTCATGCAATGTATGACATTTACAAGAGTTTTATTATTTTATTTTGATTTGATTTAAACAGTCAAGGAGGATCAAAGATGACCAAGTCTAACTTTTCTATCAATCAAAAAACTTAACAACTCAGGTTTATAACTTATTGTCACAAAACTCAAACTGACTCGACAAGGTTCCTCTAACCTATGTTCGTGAGTGTGTGTGTGTCAGATAGACATACCAATGGTTCCCATAAACTCCTCTCCTGGGTGATACTCTCCCTTCCCCTTTGGAGGGTTCAAACCTTTCTTGCATCCAACTTAGTGCAACATGTACCTAGACAATTGATACATATAAGTCATATTCACAATATATTATAAGCATCATTAAAGCATTTAAAATTAATTCATCATAATGTATATTCATATATTTCATTCATCCATTGGAACTTCTTCAAAACATAATCATGCATTAAAAACATATTTAGTCATAAAGATAAAACTAATTTGGTAACTTAGAAACAAGGTGTAACATGGAAATAAATCTAAGCAAGGAAAAGATTGAGGTGAGGGAGCTTGCACCAATTGATCAACAACAACTGGCAGATCGATGATGGCTGGGGGTGCTCTATGATGGGGGCGTTTGAAGACTTCGGGGGGTGGGTTTTTCTCTGTTGCATATCTCTTATCTTTGGTTGCATGGAGTTTTGCTCAACATTGTCTATTGGAGTTTATGAAAAGGGTAAATCCTTGCGGTGCTTTGCATGCCAATGCAATGGAGGGCCTTAACAATTGTTCAAATGATGAAGTTTTGTCGGTGGAGAGGAGTTTTGCTAGGCTTCAAAAAGTAAATGGATGTATGATCACTTGATCTTGATGATTCAACTGGAATCGGTAGCAAATGATGTTGAATACTAGTGTAAACATGCTCTTATTTGTAAATTAATGGGGATCCAAATTTCTCTGCCAGTTTTGGAATCTTGGGCTCGAAAGGTGTGGAATCCTAAAAGAGATAGGAGATCAAGGTCGTAGCAAACAATTATTTTATAGTTGTTTTTTCTTGCATGACTGACAAGAATCAGGCCTTTGAAGGGGAGCCTTATTTTTTTAATCAAGTCGGGCTTTTTATGAAACCCTGGCATGCGAGTTTTAATGCTGGTGAGGAGCTTCTGACACAGGTACCGATTTGGGTTCACCTCCCGCGTCTTTCATTGGAGTGTTGGCGGGGCAATGTTCTACAAATGATTGCTCTCCTTCTTGGCAAGCTAGTTGGCCTAGCTCAACAAACCTTGGACCAAAAGGTAATTACTTATGCTCACATTTGTGTGGAAATTAATTTAAATAATCCTTTGCCCGATTTGGTGGCTATGTCTATTAGTTCAGTTTCAGATGTCAATTGTGTCATGAGTATGGGAATTTATAGAGGAAATTCCCTCATTTTAATCAGACAACAAATTCTAACTCCACCTCGACTCTTAAGAATGATAAATGAAAGGCATAAGATATATTTGAAGGATAGACAAGATGAGGGGATTTTCAACTGATTTGAGGTTTTGGAGGACTTGGTCCTAGAGGAGGGGTGTCATATGGTGCCTCTTTCTGGTGGGGATTCCTTGAGAGAAACTTTATCTGGTGATAATGGGAATGATTCTCATATTTTACCATTGGCAGAAGCTCAGGTGGACCAAATGGTTTTGGATGCAACTTCTCAGATTCCAGTTGGTACATATCAGAGTGGACAAGTGGCTTTGGTTGGGGTTGGGGATTTGAAAGATTATATCTCTTCTCAGCCAAAGGAGGCTTTGGGCTCTGGAAAAAGTAGTGGGGTTGTGAATGCCCTAGGACTTCACCAAAATCTCTTGAAGAAGGGGTCTCAAGAGAAATCTTCTAAGGTGAGCCTCAAGAAGGATTTGAGAAAGTCAAGCTTTTGGATGAGAATTTGGTTGATTCGGGGTTAGTGAAAACCATTGACTCCACTTCTCCCATCTCAGAAATGATTGTTATCTCATGGAATGTGAGGGGTATGAATAGAATCCCTAAACAAAAGGCTATTCATGAGAAGATTGGGACTCATTGTCTTGATTTGATTTTTCTTCAGGAAACTAAGTTATCAGTGAATGGTATGATGAATAGGGCTTCTAGAATTTGGCCTCGGGACTTATTTCAATGTGTTGGGGATTTTGGAAATTCTAGGGGGTTGGCTTGTCTTTGGGACCCTAGGAAAATTGGTTCTCTCTGGTGGTGTTTGAGTCACTCATCGATGTCGGTGGTTGTTGCTTGTGTGGAGTTGGGTGAGACTTGTCTTTTCACCAATGTTTATGCTCCTATTGACTTGCCTAGTAAAGCTCAGTTGTGGACTCATATCAGATATATCAGAACTCTTGCTCCTTTACTTTCATGGATTGTGGCTAGGGATTTTACTGTTGTTTCTTATCTTGAGGAGAAAAGAGGTGGGATTGCTAGGCTGGACCAATCTGCTTGTCTCCTTAGGGAGAATATTGAATCTTTGAACTTGGTTGATGTTAAGCCCCACGATGGTCTCTTCACATGGAATAACAAGAGATGTGAGGAGAATGCTATTTCTGAGAGCTTGGATCATTTCTTGGTGTCCTACTTCTGGACTGGGGTTAGATTATCTATTTCCTCAGAAATTTTGGATTGGAGAGGATCAGATCATTGGCCAATTAAGCTTGTTGCTTCTGCTTCTAGAGTTCCTAAGAACCTATCCTTCAAGTTTAAGCTTATGTGGTTACGAGACTCTTCTCTTCATGATCTTATTACTATGTGGTGGCGATAGGGAAGATTGCTCACAATAGAGGTATGTATTCTTTTTCCAAAAGATTGCAATTTGTTAAGTTTAAGCTTAAGCAGTGGAACAGGTAGTGCTTTGGCAACCTTCACAGAAATAAAATGTTAGCTCAAGCTAGTCTTGCTGTCATCACCTATAGGATTTGTGACCAAGGAATTTTTGAGGACCTGCTTAGGGAGGAATCAGTTACAGTGAAGGAGCTTGAGGAATGGGAATTGTGTGAGATCTTTTGGAAGCAAAATTCTCAGGTGGACTGGCTTCAAGAAGGGGATCGTAATATGGATTTTTTTCACAATTTTGTCAAAGCTCATAGGATGGGGAATCTTATTCCCTCTCTGGTGTTGCAGGAGGGGGTTCATCTTTCTTCCATGGCTAATATTTTCAGGGAGGTTGTTCGGTTCTTCTCTGTCTTGTTCTCTGAGGATTCTCTTCCTGTTGATTGTGAGGAGAAGGCTATTCTTGATTGTATCCCCTCTTTGGATTCTTATGAGATGAATGAGGCTCTCACGCGTCCTATCCTATTATCAGAACTAGAAGAGGTTTTGTTCCAAATGAAAAAAGGAAAGGCTCTAGGTCTAGATGGATTCCCCTTTGAGTTCTTCCAGGAGTTTTGGAAAATCATTAAAATGGATCTCCTTGAGGTGGTTCAAGATACGTAGTGTAATAAGCAGATGCTTCGGGCTATGGATTTTACTTTCTTGGCTCTTATTCCTAAAAGGGAGGGAGCTAATTGTTTGGATTAATTCAGACCCATTGCTCTCTACAATGTTGTTTATAAAATTATCACTAAATTGATTGCAAAAAGATTGAAGCCTTGGCTCAACTCTTTGATTTTTGCTGAACAAGGGGATTTTTTGCTGGTAGGTAAATCCTAGATGGTATCATGATTTCCTTGGAGGCCATTCATTCTATGGAAAATTTGAAGGAGAAATCCATGTTCATCAAGCTTGATATGATTAAGGCTTATGATAGGGTCAGATGGGATTTCTTACAAAAGATCTTACTGGCTTTTGGTTTGGATAGGGAGTGGATTGCTTGGGTCATGAGTTGTGTCACTTCTTCTTCCTTTTCTATCCTCATTAATGGGGAGCCTTCAGAGCTATTTGGTGCTTCTAGGGGTCTTCATCAAGGTGATCCTCTTTCTCCATATCTGTTTATTATCATGGCGAAGGGGCTGGGAAGATTCATTAGGTCTTGTGTTGACTAGGGTTTATTTCAATGTTGGAGTTGGGGTGATGGGTATGGCCATAATTTAGGAGACCATGAATTTAAGGAAAACCTTGGATATTTTTCTGGGGGTTTCAAGACAAAAGATTAGCAAGGACAAGTCCTCAATTATTTTATTTAATACTCCCTAGCTTATTCAAAACAGGATTGGATTCTCAGGTTTCAAATTGGATCTCTTCCCTTCTACTACCTAGGGATTCCCATCTTGGTGGGTCCTCAACTTAGGGATCTTTGGTAGGATGTGGTTGAAAAGTTTCAAAGGCAGGTGAGTCATTGGACTTGTAGGTGTTTCTCAATGGTTGGTCGATTGATTCTCCTGAAGTTAGTGGTGCAAACTCTTCTTATTTACAGATGTTTTGTTTAGGTTGCCCCTTCATGCTTTGTTAAGGAATTTTATGCTCTATCTCGTCAATTCTTGTGGGTTGGTAAATTATCTTATTCTAAATGGAGCTTGGTTAGATGGGATTCTGTTTGTAGGCCTAAACAAGAGGGGGGTCTTGGTCTTAAGTCTACTAGATTTTTGGGATAGGTCTTAGCGGCTAAGCTTTACTGGCGTTGGTGCACTAGCCAGGATTAGGATTGGGCTTGCATCCTTACTGCTAAGTATGTTCCGAGGGTGGGTCTTGAGGATGTTCCCAAGAGTTGCCTTCTTGGGAAGGGTTCGATGATCTGGGAAACTATCAAAAGAGGAGCGAAGCTCATTAAGTAGGGTCTCTTTTGGATTTGCAATAGTGGATCAGAGGCTCTGTTTTGGCATGATTCTTGGGATGGACACCCGCCCATTCTGACTAGGTACCCACATTTTTCGCCTCTTTATAACATTTTTTTGGAGGTCAGTTGGATCAAAGTGAAAGAATTCAAACATGTACAAGCTCTGGGTCAACTGGAGGTGTTGCATTGGAAGACACCACATGAATGGTTGCCGAGGGGTTCCGAGGAGGCTCGTTTAGAGCTTTCAAAGATTCCAAATGACAAATTTTGTAGTTCCTTGTTTGGGAGGGATATTCTTGCTTGGGGCCCTTCTCCAAAGGGAAAATTTACTGTGGCTTCGGGCTATCTAGAGCTAGATAGACAGGTGTTTGGGAATTTGGAAATGCCTTGGTGGAAGCAAGTTTGGAGTAATTTTTTTTGGCCCAAATGCAATTTCTTCTTATGGTTGTTTGTGCAGAATAGATGCCTTACTTGGGATAATTTACAAAAGTGAGGTTTTCATGGTCTCTCTCTCTGCGTTCTTTGCAATAATAGTGAAGAAAATTCCTCTCACCTCCTTTTCTTGTTCTCTTTTGCTCGAGAAATTTCACACTTCTGGTGGGGAGTTTGGAAGTGTGTGTGTTCATGCCACTTCTTTGGTGGAGTTTTGGAATAGCATGGGTATACCTCCAGCTCAAACATATTTCCTCAAGTTTTCTTGGGACCTTGGTCCTTCCCTTATTATTTGGCAACTATGGCTGGAAAGAAATAGGATAATTTTTCAGGGTGTGCAAATGGCGGTGGCACCGTTGTGGCATAAGATTCTTTGTAGGATTTAGGAAACTATCTTTGTGAAGTGTGACTTTTCTAAGACTATGGTTTCTAGCAAGGAGGTTTTCGTGGGAAATTTGAACCTGACTGTTGGTGATACTAGCTCTGAGGGTACCAAGAGATAGTGGTGTTCCAAGTAGAAAATCCAGCATGATGGTAGGTGGACCCCTCATCCTCTTGGTTTTCTTAAGGTGAATACTAATGGCTCTTCTCAGGGGAACCCGGGTCATGTTGGGATTGGGGCATTGGGTGCAATAGTGCAGGGGAGAGTGTGTTTATTTTCTCTGTTTACAAGGGGCAACAAACTAACAACCTTATGGAGGCCTTGGCTATTCTCCATGTTGTGGAGAGAAGGTATTCCCTTGATTGGAGGTGGTTGGAAAATAGCTCTAGTGATCTAGAAAATTTTGTGGATGTGCAGCTCCTTGGAGCATATCACCTTCTATCATATCCCTAGGGAGTGGAATAAAGTGGTAGATTGCTTGGAAAAATGGGCTTTTGATTAGGAGAGCAGGTGGGAGGTGGAGGATTGGTGTCTCCTACGACCTGAGTATGTGAAGGATTTGGAACGAGTGATTCTAGAGGATAGGAGTATGTGGTTTTTTTCTTTTTGGGTTCCTTCAGGGAGCTCGTGCTTTCTTTAGGCTAGTTCTATACTTGTCCTTGATTTTCTAATAATTTTTTTACCCCTATTTTTATTAAAAAAATTGATCAGTGACAACTTTCCCTTTAATCTCTTTCTAGGTCACGAGCTTGATATAAAACTTAGAGAGAAACATCACCGATTTTTCCAACCTTCCAAAAAGTAAGTTCTAGTAAATATATGTTTAATAAGATCACACTTAATGGTCACATGAGTCTTTGCATGGAGGAGATAATGTCATAATTTTTGCGTCGTGAAAATGAGAGTGAGACATTTTTTTTCCATAGTAGAGTACTGAGTTTCGTAATCAACCAGAATACAACTAATGTAATAGACCGCTTTTTCTTTACCATCATCATCATGTTGAGTTAACATAGCTACTAAAGCATGAGGTGAGGTAGAAATATAAAGCAAAAAGAGTCTATCTTCATAGTTGGCATCAAGATGGGAGGATTAGCTAAATAACTCTTGATAGATTCAAAAGCCTTGTGACATTCATCATCCCACCAAAAATAAACATCTTTATTCAACAAGCATGTGAATGGAAGGGTACAATCAACCAATTGAGATGTGAATCTATGAATTACTTGAATCTTTCCTTACAAATTACATAGTTGAGAGATGTTCCTAGGTGGAGGCATGTTAACAATTGCATTAATCTTATTCATATCGACTTCAAATCCATGATGAGATACAATAAATCCTAAAATCTTGCCAACATCTACACCAAAGACATACTTAAGAGGATTTAGTCTCATCATATAGAGTCAAAGCCTTTGGAAGATAAGACAAATATTCTCAACGTGATCTTGGTGAGATGTAGACTTAGCCAAGATGTCATCGATGTATTCTTCTAAGATCTTGTGAATGAAATCATGAAACATAAGAGTCATTTCCTATTGGTACATTGCTCCAACATTCTTTAATCCAAATGATATGATTACATAACAAAATTACCCCAAGGAGTAGTGAAGGTTTTCTTATACTGATCTTCTAAATTAATATGGATCTAATTATAGCCTGAGAAGCCATCCATGAAGGATAACAAGGCATGGCCTACAACCGAGTCCACAATCATATCAATATTGGGAAATGGAAAATCATCCTTAAGAGAAGCCTTATTAAGATCACAAAAATCAATACAAATGTTAATATGACCATCAAGTTTGCTAACGGTTATGATATTCAATATCCAATGTGAATAGTTAATGGGACGAATAAAACCAACTTTTGAAGGCTTTTCTATCTCAGTCTTAACTAATAAAGCAACCTTGGGATTCATTTTGTGGATCTTTTTTCTGGCGAGGTTGGCATCAAGAGATAGGAAGATATTATGAACTACCACATATTCATCAATACCAAGCATTTCCTCATATGACCAAGTGAAGATATTAGGATGAGAATGCAATAAATCAGTGTGTTGTTTAGGTTCTTCTAAAGAGAGGCACTTTCCAATCTTAATTACCTTTTTAGAAGATTTAGGATCTACAAGAACATCATAAATTCCCCCTTTAAGAGAGTACTATGATATTAAGGATGATAGACTCTCCAAAGAAGACTCATAATAGACTCTCCAAAACTCATAACATACTCTCCAAAATATGCATGTCTATTCAAGCAATATGGGAATCATCATTTATGGTGATAAGAAGGAAAGTTAGAATAGACACCTAAGAATTCTTCCAGATCTTCATCTAAAGAAAAAACATCTAGAAGGACTTCTTTAGAGTCTACCCTACTTTCCATGTATTCAGGATGAACCAATTTAAGAGGATGAGATTCAGTGGAAACCATGTTGACATTCAACCATGGTTTTACCTTAGATTTTTTTGGGGTGGTATCCAATTCCAATCTTAGAGTCACACAAATCAGCCTCTAAAGGGAATTTAATACCTTGTTCATACGCCCACAACCTTTACCTTTATAACTAAGTTTAGAGAAGATATTAAATCTTGGTTTGTAACATGATTACAATTCTTGAAAAGGAGGATTAGTGTAAAGAGTGTAATCCAAGCCATAAATGTTACACTTCTTCACAACAGCATAAGCATCCTTCTTAGCATAAGTACAATCATCATGCTTCTGCTAAGAAGCATGATCATCCTTCTTAGTATAAGGATAATCATCTTTTTTAGCATAGGCGAATGATATTTTTAGAATATCTAGGTGAATTGGATTTAATTTGTACTCTTTGACATAAGATTCAGTAAAGCTCAAGGATCCCCAATCATCACCAAGACATGCATTCAATTAAGAAGAAGATGTAGAAGGAGAATAATTAGGACTCTTTGCTTTGGGAGGATCTTCCTTACGGACATCTGTCTCAATAGTATCCTTTGTGAAATGTATTGTTGGAGTAGATGTCAATGCATTAGAAGATAAGAAAGGGATAAGATTTTTGAGAGTAGGTGCAACCAAAGTTTGACCAACAACTACCATCTCACATAGGTGTACAAAATCAGGGTCAGCTTTGATTGTGATCAGGTATCATTGTTAGCAACAAACTTCATAGAATGATGTAAGGTAGAATTAACTGCTCCTAAAGCATGAATTGATGGCCTTCCCAAGAGAATATTATATGGTAAAGGCCATGACATGACATATACCAGGGTGGGCATAGTAATGGGTCCCAACCTTAAAGGAAAGATTATCGCGCCTAAGGCTTGTTGACCAACATTATTAAACCCATGAATGTACAAGGACGAAGAAAAAAGGGAATTTGAATCAACATCGATTTTAGGCAACAAATCTACACTACATATGTTGAGTGTCAAATTGATGTCAACGAGAGCACGTCTAATGCCAATGTTATTAATATAAACTATTATCATTAAAGTATCTTCTTGCTTTTGTACTTTTTGAGGTAGGATTTCATGTGGATGGAATGTGATATTCTATGAATCCACATGAATATAATCTATCAATGCATTAACATTCGTCGACCTAGCTAAAGAAGGCAAAAGGATCTTTTGCACAGATTCCTGAAGCGTACCTTGATAAATCAGAGTAGTCTAAAGCAAATACCAAAGTGAGATCTTGGTTGGGGTAACACGAAGTTGCTCAAAAAAATCATACTCCCTTAGTGCCTTAGTTGTAGGTCTAGGTGCTTGAGGAAGACTTTGCTAAGAAGGTGGTAAAGATGTAGGTTGATTAAAATTTTGTTGGTTCCTTCTAGCATTATAAGTATTGGCTATTGCTTTATAAGAGGGAGCCTTAGGTTGTATGAATCTCGTGTAAAGGTCTAACATGTCACTTTCAATAGGAACCCCATGAATAGAATGAATTATTTTAGGAGATGGGCTAGCCGAAGTCACATAATGATCAATCTCTTAGGCCTTTGAGGGGCGATAGAGACTAGAACTACATTCATAGACTCTTCAAGTTGTGAAGAAGAAGATTTTGATGAAGAAATTTGTTTGAAACAAATTTGAGTAGAAGAAGATGTCTTTAAGAAATCATCTAGGGCATTGTCCAACATATCAAAATCCTCTTTAGAAAATGCATTATCAAAAGCATTAACAATTTGAAGAAAAAGATCTAACATGATTTCATTCACGTTGGGTTCACCAAAAATGTAGAGGGGATTCACTACCCTTAAGACTATGGGGTCCTAATAAGAAATTAACCCTAAATTACCTCAGGGATCAAAGCTCAGGTGACAAGATAAAGAATGAAGAATTTTTGTACAATTTAATCGAACAAACATTGTTACAAATGACAAGAATAAAGAGATCACTTAATTGTAAGGATGAATGAATGAATTAAAATCTTCAATATATAGAAATGGAAAGTACAAAAGCTACATATTTTACCCTTAAGAGGATTAGCTCTCAGCAATGGACGATAGCACACCATGGGGACGTCTATGCCCCACACTCTCATCTCTAATTAAACAAAGAATAAGAGCCCAAAATTTGAAAAGTATAGCTTGTTAAGCCTATACATCTGCACACAAATAGATTGAAAAAAATGTTGGAGGATGTTTCGAGGTTTTCCTGAGTCAAAATCCTATTTTGGTGTTTCCACCTCCATGGATAACCAAATAGGATCAAGATAGAAAAAAATGCATAAAGTAAAAGACATGTGATAGAAACAAACCTTGCAAGGAGGAGAACCCCTATCATAAATAAAATAGATGAGATCAAATAGACAAGATCAAATAGATGAGATAACACAACAAGAGAGCATTACTAGTAGCCTGTTGCTCCCCTCTTGGATTGATATATGTGATGTTTTTGCATGCAAGAGAAGCCTTGATTGTTCCTTGAGAGAAATCCAACAGAGCTTCATTGGGGGAGTGAGAGAGAGAGAAATAAGAGAAAGATAGATAGAAGAAGATGTAAAAATGAGAGTGAAAATGGAGTTTTGTGAGGCTGCATGGGTGGGAGGAGTCGTTACTCACATGTTTCTACCGTAATGACATGTTCCATAGGCAAAGAACACAGAATACTTGCATTTGAATCTCATTTTTTTTGGGAACGCTAGTGCATTGTGGAGATGTCTATGTGTCATGCAAGTTTCCTACTCAAAAATTTGCACAAGTAAGACATTCAAGCTGTTAGTGCTTCATCATTTTTGCCTATGAAGTTGGAAATGTGAAATTCTGACTTATAGGTTTTTATCATAAATGCGGTAGGCCTAAATATGTAAGTATGAAATTGCCACATGGTGCAATTTTATGACACTACAGTACCACAAAGAGATAGTGGACTACACAAGGTGTCATTTGATGAGGTAAAAATAACCTCATTAATATAATGGACTAAATACTTAACCCACATCTTTCAGCCATCCTTACCCTGCCAATTAATTGTCTTTAGGATAAGTAATTGCTTTCTTTTTGTGAAAAGGAATACAATCTTTATTTCTTGAAATTACTCAGAATAAGCTAACCTGCACTGACTTAATGGTTTAGTTTTTGAGCATTATACAGGTCAACTTCCACAGTCGGTTATCATACAAGTCAAAGAGATTTAACGTAGACTTCAACACCATTGAAGACAAGCGAATGGGTGCCCGAACTTTAGGAGCATACATGATGGACCGAGTTTTTGTAGTTTTTGTTATTTTCAGTTTTAAAGACTTTATGGCTCGTGTCGAGCCCTTTAATGTTTCATGTCATGGGATTTAAAGTTTGTTAGTTGTTGACAACCAGTTGAAGACTTTACCAACTAAAAAGTAGGATTTTGTTAGCTGCTCTTATATAAATATGTAACTGTTGAAAATGATGATATACAGAAAAATATCATTATGCTGTCACTATGTTTTCTGAGTTACACTCTTAATATGAATAAAATGAGTTTTTCTCGTCACCTTTGGAGTTACTAAGTAATGTGAATGAAGTTATTTTGAATGTAGTAACTTTGGAGTTACCAGTATATGTGATTTGAGCTAGGCGTAGGAGCACCCGAGAGCTGGCCACTCGAGGGGTTGTAGATTAGATAGATAAGTATTCTACTTTTAATTCTGCACTTTCATTTAGTAGATAATAATTGAATTGAAGTTTATTTTCATGTGTGGAATTCTGTTAAGACTAATACTACAGGTTGTAGCTAAGTCTATAGTCTTTAAGTTTAGTGTTTGAAGTTTCAGAGCACCTTCTTTCAGTTGTTTTAGATTGTTAAATCATTTTCTGTTAATTGTGAAGATTTTTATCTCTTGTTTTAAGATAATTGTTTCATAGTTTCTTTACGAGCTTTTCTTCTTCAACAATTTACACATTTCTTAGTTTAATCATTTTCATGCTTTCTAGTTTAATCATTATGCTTTTTAGATTCATAATTTTTTGTTTTCTAGTTTAGTTATTTCAAACTTTCTAGATAAATTATTTCTTGCTTTCTAAGTTTAGTGGCCTCTTAGTTTAGAGTTTTATTTCAGTTGTCCAACATCTAGGAAACCTGAGAGAGATAGTCAAGATGTCTTCTATTGCATATAGCCTTCGAACACTACTTGGTCAATATAATAATGTATTTATCAACTAAAGTGTAGGATCTAATGACAACTTATCACTTTTTGGCGCCGTTGTCGAGGAAGTCTTCTTTTTCTAGTGTTAGTAGGAGATACCTTGAATACCTCTTTTACGAACAAAAATAGTCCTTTGGCTTCTTTTTTTGCATGGTTAGGAAATGAGGCCCCCATAGAAGATTCATACCAACCCCAATTGGCCGTACCAACCACAAGTAGGGAGGAAGGGAGCTCAAATCAAGAACTTACTGAGGAATTGATTGAGCATGTTCAACTTGAGATCTTCCCACATACCCCAGAAAGAGAACACATAGTTGTAGAGGAACATATTCCTTTGCAAACTCTAGAGCCTCACCCAATTGAGCAAATTTTTGAAGAGGACCATATTCCCTTCAACATCATGGGTGATTGTAGAAATGCCACCAACAATAACCCTCCACCACCATGCACATTCACTTATCATATTGCTATTGATGAAGATGATGATACGACCATGAAAAATATCTCACCAGCCTTTTTTTTGACCTTTCAAGGTTTGTCTACTGAGGACCCTGATTAGTTTCTCTTTGAGTTTAAAGTCTTGTGACGTTAGACATATGACTACAAGAGTGATAACCAGAAACTAAATCTTTTTCCCTCCACTCTAAAAGACTTATCCATGCGTTGGTTTATGGGATTAGCTTCTTAGTCAATAACCTCTTGGGATGAAATGGAGTTTGCCTTTTTGGAGAAATACCAAAGTTATTGTAGGATCAACGATAGGAAAGAAGAATTGTTCAAAATAAGGAAAAATGAGGACAAAAGTCTAGAGGATTACCTAGACAGGTTTATCCTCTTATCCAAGTGATGTGGAGGAGAAGTCATAAGTCTTGATATTTTGAAGACCCTATTCCTTAAAGGTCTTGATGATGAAGCTCGAAGGAGCTTGGATTTAATGGGAAAAGGAGACATGTCCCAACTAGGGCTCGATGATATTACTAAATTGTGTCAAAAACTCTCTCATACTCGAGGAGATATCTGAAAGTCCACCTTCTTTAAAGGTTCTAATGAAATAGGAAAACTACGTGAAGAGCTATCCAACCTTAATACTAATATTCTTGTTCAGCTAAACACCACGTTAGATGGCATACAGGCTAAAATGTGAAATCTTGAGACTTTGTCCATTTACTGCCATAGGTACGGAAACAAACATTTGCTAAGGGAATTCCCTTTGGAAAAAGTTGATAAAATTGATGTTTTTCAAGTTTGTGACAAGAATCACCCCACTAATCAGTGTGAACTTCTAAACACCATCAAGAATTCTAAGAAAAGAACACCTCTGGTTGAGGAAGAGATCAACATTGTAAATCAAAGAATTGGAGGAAATTTTTCCTATGGCTAGAATTTAAAGCACCCTAGCCTCAGGAACCACCTCCAGTACCACTTAATTGGGGAACTTATCCTTAGGGACCACCTGAATGGGAAAATCAATCTTGGGGAAATCCTCAGTGGCCTAACCAGCCTCAACAATAGTGGTACCCTCAGAATCATATTCCTCAATGGAATCAACCTCAACATCAGTTCTATACTGGTCCTAGAAGGATGCCTACTCAACAAAAAAATCTTTTACCACCTCCCCAGAATACTCAACAAAACGAACAAGTTAACCAACCACAACTTCCAGCGCAACCTATTTCAAACCCAAAGAACAATCATCTGAATACTCCAGTATATTCCACAGAAGAGGACAATGTCACTAGACTTAAAATGCAATACATTGTGGAAGCTTGCAATTGAGGTATGGGAAGACTCTTTTGCAGCCAACTATTCAAGAAATTATGGATGAACCTATTAAGAAGTTTTTTAAGACAACTACAACAATGCCCACATCTGTAGAACAAGCCCTAGAAGCTACTCAAAATAAGCCTAACCCACCATCTTCAGCTGGAGCTTTCGACCTACCTCAGGAGGGAGGTCAGTCTCCAACTAATTCTTTAAAGGATTCCACTCCTAAAGACAAAACTAAAGCACATTTTTTGGAGCATCTGAAACCAATCACTATGAAAGATACTCTGAAAATGACCACATCTAACGAAACCGCGTTGATACAAGAAATTAAACAGTTGTAGATTGAAGTCCCTTTGCTACAAGTGATTAAGGAGATTCTTGAGTTGAACCAGCTGATCAAACTGTTGTGTATCAAAATTCTAGAGAGGAAGCCCAAACGAATAAATAATATCCACATAAACAGTTATCTAGTTGACTTGTTGGCTAGAACGACCACTACTCTGAAATATAACGATCCAGGTAGTCCATTTATAACAATAACAGTTAATGAGGTAGCAATACATAATGCCTTGGTGGACCTTGGAGTAGCCATTAACGTAATGACTGTTGATTTGATGGAAAAGTTGGGACTTACTGATTTACGTCCCACAACTACATTCTTGTAGATGGCAAATCAATCCATAGCTATGCCCAAGGGCATCATTGAAAATGTTCTTATTAAGGTGGATGGATGGGAATATCTAGTAGATTTTCAAATAATTGAGTCCCTTACACCTAAAGATAGTTATCCAATAATTCTCGGAAGGCCATGGCTGGCTACTGTTGCAACCAAAATTGACTACAGAGAGGGAGGAATGACCATTTCATATGGTCCTAATAGAAAACATTTATTTTTATATCCTCCTACCAAGCTTGTCGAACACAACAAAGTATGGGTTGATGAACCAAAAAGTCCCAACATGCAGAAAAATTTAGCTTCACTAGCCATGGTAGTCATCAAACAACATGGTGAAGAATTAGAGGATGAATTGGAAAACAACGTGGAAATTATTACTATGGATTCGAGTGGTGAGGAGATGAAAGATGTAGAGGGGATCCTAGGACACCCAATCAACATAGATCACACATAATTTGATAATGCTAGTTTCATGGGATTAACTTGTCCTTTGACAAACTTAGTTCCAAAAACGCATCATTTCTTTACAGACATTGCTAGGCTTCATAAGACCATACCTCATAGCTATTCTCTTAACACTTTGAGAAGGACCATGTATACTGTCACATCCAACCATCTAGGAGTTAAAACCATTATATTGCTGCCAAGAAAAACTTTGAACATTAACAGTTGGTTGATTGAGTCAGAAGAACACAAATTGTTTGACACCCTGGTGAATAGATCTAAAGCTTTCACTTGGGACTATACAAATATGAGAGGAATACACCCAAGTGTGTGTACTCGTCATATGTATACTGAGGATGTTTGACCTATTCACCAACCACAATGGAGACTCAACCCTGCCTTGAAAGATATCGTTAGAACTAAAATTGAGAAACTCCTACAAGTGGGGTTTATTTATCTGATTTTTGACAGTAAATGGGTGTCACCTTTGGTAGTGGTTCCAAAGAAAAACAGAAAGTGGAGAGTGTGTGCAGACTATAGGGAACTTAACAAAGCAACATGCAAATATTATTTTCCTCTACCATTTGTAGACTAGGTGTTGGATAACTTGGCTGGGAGGAAATATTTTTTATTTTTGGACGGATTTAATGGTTACAACTAGATAGAGGGAGCAACAGAAGACCAAGATAAGACAACCTTACCTGCCCTTGGGGGAAATTTGTATATTGGGTTCTTCCTTTTGGGCTATGTAACACTCCTACAAGATTCCAAAGAGCTATCCTGGCTATATTTGTCGAGTTGGTGAATGAGTGTGTGGAAGTTTATATGGACGACTTCACTGCATAAGTTTCAACCTTTGATGAGGCTCTCCAAAATCTAGATAAGGTTTTGAAGTGATGTGAGGATAATCATTTGTCCCTAAGCCATGAGAAATGTCTGATAATGGTAGAACAAGGAATAGTGCTAGGACACCATATTTCAGCTGAAGGGATTAAGGTTGATCCTAAGAAAATCAAAGTAATACAACTTGAGACCCCAAAAACCTAGACTGATGTCAGAAGTTTCTTAGGGCATGTTGGATACTATCGAAGATTCATAGAAAAATTCAGTAAGATCACAACCCCTATGTTTTCCCTTCTTTAGAAGAATGTAGAGTTCATTTGGACACCTAAGTGTCAGTCATCATTTGGAATCATCAAGGAGAAACTCATCTCTACTCCTATCCTTCGTGGACCTAATTGGAACCTTTCATTCCATATCTATGTTGATGCATCTGATGATGCCACTGGAGCAGTTTTAGGACAAGAAGATGAGAATTAGGGAAAATATGTCATATATTTCATTAGTAAGAATTTGACTCCAACAAGAAGGAATTATACCACAACAGAGAAGGAATTCTTGGTTGTAGTTCGTGCATTGAGAAATTGCAACATTATATCACGAGATACAAAGTTATAGTGTACACAAATCACTTAGCCATCAAGTACCTTATGAATAAACCCGTAGTAAATGCGAGGATAATTAGGTGGTTGTTTCTTATCTAGGAATTCAACGTAACAATTATTGACAAATCGGGGAAGTCTAATGTAGCTGCAAATTTCTTATCCCAAGTTAAATATGATGGTGATTGTGCTCTGGTATAGGATGAGTTCCCAAATGAAAATATGTTCACAATCTCAACTAAAACCCCCTGGTTTTCTAATATTGCAAACTACTTAGCCACTGCAAAAGTACCACCTCATTTTTCATCGAAATAGAAGAAACACCTTATTAGAGAAAGTGCTCCCTTCAAATGGATTAATGGGATCCTATTCCAATGCGGACCTGATATGGTTCTACAATGTTATGTTAGGGAAAATGAGACCTATAGTATCCTTAGAGCCTATCCTGATGATCCTTCTGGAGGGCACTATTCTGCTAAAAGGACAACCCATAAGATTTTGGGAGTAGGATACTATTGGTCTTCTATGCATAAGGATATCAAGAAATATGTTCGCAGATGTGATGAATTTCAAAGGGTAGGAAGACAAACTGCATCTAATGAAATACCCCTGCAGCCCTAGCTAGTCCTTGAACCATTTGAAAAATGGGGATTGGATTTTATCGGTCCTATAGACCCCCCTCACAAGGAAAAGAGTACATTTTGGTCTGTACCGATTACCTAACTAAGTGGGAAAAAGTGAAATCCCTACGAGTTGCTAGGGAGGAAAAAGTAGCTGATTTTCCTTACAATAGAATTATCCTTAGATTCAGAGCTCCTAGGACAATTGTCACAGATCAGGGCCCATAGTTTATGTCTAAAGTTATGTTAGCCTTCACAAATCATTTCTAGGTGAGCCACAAGAAGTCCTCACCCTACCACCCTCAGGCGAACGGATAGGTTGAAGTCACTAAAAGGGAATTACAAAACATTTTAATGAAAACAGTTTCATCAGGAAGGAAAGACTGGGCTTAGAAACTACCTGAAGTTGTTTGGGATTATAAAACCACCTAGAAATCAACTACCAGGAATAGTCCATATGAGTTAGTTTTTGGGAAGAAACCTCTCTTTCCCATTGAATTTGAACTCTAAACCCTTAGGACATTATAGATCTTAAACGAGCCCGGATAGAGAGATTTTTACAGCTTAGTGAATTGGATGAACTTCGTTTGGATGTCATCCATCAAACCAAGTTGGTGCAACAACGCAAGGTTTGGCATGATAAACATATCAAGGAGAGAGAATTACATAATGGGGATTGGGCATTATTGTTCGGTTCTAGATACAAGGATCGCCAGGGAAAACTCATAACACATTGGCTTAGACCATATGAAATTTTTGAGGTATTTGAAAATGGTTCGATTTAGCTGAAACCCATTGATGGTGATACCCAAACTCTCCTAGTTAATGGACACCAATTACGCATCAACCATAATCCTGTTAATAGAGAGGAATTTACAAAAATGGTAGAAATGTAGGGAGAAATTCAGTGCATTGACTTTGCTATGGCAGAGTCAATATAGTTTTGCCCATAATAAAATTTCAAAAAAAAACATGTGTGAATTTATTTCATTTCAAAATGTTTGTTTCAAATTCTTTATCAACTTCATCATTTGGATTTGGATAAATTTTGTCTATATTTTGTAGGACTTCATTTCTTTGGTAAACACAAATTTTGGTGCACCTTGTTGCGGTGCTCCAGAACTTGTTGGCTCGGTTGCTGTAGTGCTCTGAAACTTGTTGGCTCGGTTGCTGCAGTGCTCTGAAACTTGTTGGCTTGGTTGCTGCTATGCTCTGAAACTTGTACAACTAACTTGTGTCATTCCTCGTTCTGATCTTGCATTTTGATGCATCACTCAATGATGCTTCAAGAAGTCAAAGGCCAAAATGTCACATTCTTCTTCCTTCTTCTAGTTGCATCTTCCAGCGATGCTTTGGAATTTTGGTGTTCCTTCTTCTGGCTGCATCTTCTAGCGATGCTTCAAAATTGTGTTGTTTCTTCCTTCCAATGGAATCTTTCAACAATGCTCTGGAACTTGTTTGGTTACTCTGGAACTTTCATCAAATGCTCTAGATATTTTTGTTTGCTGCTTTGGCTGCATCTTTCAACGATGCTCCAAAATTTTTTGATTGCTACTCTGGCTGCATCTTTCGATGATGCTCCAAAATCTTCAATTTTGTTGTTGCGTTCTGATGACATCTCTCAATGATGCTCCAAAATTTTTTCTTCTTCCACCCAACTGCATTTTTTGACAATGCCTCAGATTTTTGTAAACTCTTTCCTTTTTCAGTAATTTTATTTTTCCTAAGTTCTGCACATGCCCATCATTTAATTTTGCTACCACCTCGACATACAATCCCTAATTTTCATTTTTCCATATCATATCAAATATTTTCACAACCCTTTTTGTCATAATAATTTTTGCCATCATTTAAACCATCCCATCCATGTCATAATTATCCGCCGCCGCCCTTTCCAAATCATGTAACTATCCTATACCCGGATGCATTTTTCGACAATTCCTTAGATTTTTGTAAACTTTTTCCTTTTTCAGTATTTTTATTTTTCCTAAGTTCTGCACATGCCCACCATTTAATTTTGCTACCACCTCGACATCCAGTCCCTAATTTTCATTTTTCCATATCATATCAAATCTTTTCACAACCCTTTTTGTCATAATAATTTTTTCCATCATTTAAACTATCCCATCCATGTCATAATTATCCACTGCCACCCTCGCCAAATCATGTAACTATCCTATTATGTCAACAAAAGGTGAGTGATGTTTGATTTAATGACAAGACGTAAGGTGCATATGGATTTATTTACTTAAAGTTAGTAATTATTTTGAATATAGATTAATTAATTGGCATGGACCATTCCCTCTCTCAATTTTGAAAATTGTGCCATCGCACGATTGCTAGAAGTACGAAAATGGTTGCGTAATTTCCCATGTAGAATTGTCATGATTACTCAATAAGGACTCAAGTAAGGTGATTAATTCCTCTTCCATTGGCTATATCGAAATTGTGTCCCTTTTCATCTGCAATTCAGTTAATTGAAACAAGGTGAACATTACAGAGTTTTTGCAGAATTTAGCAAAGCGACTAGGGAAGGTAAAATGGGAGGAGCCAAGAAAAAGTTTGAACCAGCCTCAACAGCTTAATTGTTGGCATTGAGTAATGTTGTAGGCCTATTTCAAAAAGTTGGGTGGTTGGAATTTATGAAAAAGTTTGAGGGATATACTAAGTAGCTGGTAAGTCGCAAAGAATTTTGTAGACATACAAACTATGGTGTGTGGCAAGCGTTTCCCAGTAAGTCCAAAAATTATTGCTCATCTTTCTGGTCTTGAGAATAAAGGCGTTGATTTGAATGAAACTGTACCAATATTACCTATCAAAGAATGGTAGAATTGTTTCATAGGGAGGGGGAGCCTCAACCTATAATCACTTTTTGTACTAGGGGACAAAACAAAAGTTTTTATAGAATGTCTATCCTAGAACCTTAGAGAAATATCGTAGCCTAGATAATAAAATATTTTACCTGTGGAGGACAAATAACTATGGTAGTAGGACCCCCTTTCCATCTGCTTATTCATTTGCACCATGGCATTGAAGACCCTTCTCTTAGGGGTAATTTACTAGCATTTTTGTGTCATTCAGTTACCACCATGATGGAAAAATATAAAGTTGGGATAGGGCCTCTCAAACACTACGACCTTATACAATTGATATGCAAGCACTATTTTTTAAAAGCCAAAAAAGAAGTGGTAGAAATTTCTACTAAAATTTGAAAAGCATAGTCTGAAAGACCACTTGAGGAGGGTGAGTCCTCTAAACAAAGAGAACAATCTTTAGAAGAACCCTCCTTTAAGGCCTTAGGTGCTCCTAAATCCCAACAGACTTCAACGACTCCTTGCGGCAATGCATCGAAAACTTTTCCAAATGTGTTAGAAACCCTAAGACAATCAAGGGATGTGGAAATTGTGCATTGTAGAGAAGAAGAGGAGCCTCCTCGCAAGAGGAAGAGGTGAACTAAAGTCACCTTCCAAACAACCCCTCCTCTATGGAGAAGCAAGAGGTTGTTTGTGGAGTTTAGTGAAACTCTAGCCTATGACACAGGAAGTACCTCTAAAAAGAAAAAACCCAGGAATCAAACAAGAATATTGGAAACTGAAAATCAACCTGGTGATGAGGAAATAAGTGAAATGGAAAAAACCCAAGTTGATCAATCCCCCAGGGCTGAAGAGAAGAGAATGCCATCTCCAAGGGAACATGAAGAGGGAAAAGTACAGTTGCTACATTCTATGGAGATTGAAGATGAACCTGTGGGGGGATTCTCCTCTTTTCTTGACAGAGTTGAAAATGTACCTAGTACCGAGGAAAATATACTTCATGCTGATATGGAAATTACCAATCTATCTTTTTCTATTAACATAGGGGATGCAGAATGTGGTCAGAAAGGAGAAGAATTAGAAAAATTGGAAGCACAAATTGCTGAATTAAAAATCCGGTTACAGAGGAATGAAGAATAGATCACCCAACAACAAGAAGAAATTGAGGCGTATGTTGTAATTGTAAGTAAAAGGGATCAAGAGATTGCAAAATTGACAATGCAGATGGATCAAAAAGACAAGGTCATTGAACAGTTGCAATACCAAATACAACAATGGAATCAATGAAGCAATCATCATATGGTTGATTTGTCTAAGAAAGATAAGCACATCCAAGGTTTGAAAAAATAATTTTATGCATATGTTTAATGCTTTTGAAGAAGAAAGAAATAGGCAGGAAATTGAACTTAATGCTTCTGTGAATAGAATTGTGGAGTTAGAGCATGACTTGCAGGAAAGTGACACTAAGCCAATAATGGAATCCAAGGGAACACGAACCGAACCAACTGTTTTAGAATGGTTCCAAGTACATATCCCTCCATTATTGATGAAATGGAATGAGAGATGCTACTTCTTAAGGGATGTAGAATTTGAAGATAATAGGCTGAAAAAGGAGTTAGTACTATTAAAAGAATCATTTCACAAAGCATATAGAGCTAAACAGGATGCTTGTGAAATCGACGAGTTATTGTTGGCTAGTAGAAGACCATCTAGGTTGTATTCTATGTTCCTCAATGAACAACTCCTAAGATTGAAGTTACTTAGAATTCACCATAACTAGCCACATGACCCTGATGATAAAGAATTTGTTAAGATATTTGTTGAGTCAACTCCTGATCAGTAGGATTTATTATGTGAATTCTTTGTGCATAATTTTCTCTTGGAATAATATATAGATTTTTATGTTAATTTCTTTGTGGGAGAAGTTCAGTTGAGATCATTCTTATCCACAATGCGTAATCAGATTCACTGGTAGGATTGGTCAAGGGAGTATGCATGTGCAGAGAAAACTGTTGGATTGCAAATGAGATACCCCCATAGGAAGCCTTTCTATTTCAAGGCACAAATTTTGGGTGTTCAACTAGACAAAATGTAAAAAGCAAGTATAACAATAACCTTCGGTTGTGCCATAAATTTTTTTCAAGATCAAGGACCAAGTTGATAGGGAAAGCTTGGCATGCATGTGAAGAAAGGTATACCCCTCTTCCTATGTATCTCAAGAAAAGAGAGGTAATCTCACCTCTTAACATTAGATGGTCCTACAGAAGGGAAGTAACCTCGACCAATATCCTTGAGCAATTAAAGGTTAACTAGATTTGCATGAGGTATATACCACCTCTACTTCTTTCACCACCCCCTGCAACATTTATCAATATAGATCAGGAGTGATGACAATTTTGAAAGATGGGTACAAAGGGTCACTTTTCATCAAGGATTTCTAAAGGAACCAGAGGAACTGGATATAGAGGCAGATGATTTGTATGATCTCAGTGCTAAATATGAGGAGTTGAATAAGAATTGAGGAAATGAAGGGCAAAGAGCACAACAAAGAGTAGGAGGACCTGCTCGGGCTTAGGAAGGGGAGGAAATGATTAGGTAAAAATAACCTCATCAGTATAATGGACTAAATACTTAACCTCACATCTTTCAGCCTTCCTTACCTAACTAATTAATTGTTTTTAGGATAAGTAATTGCTTTCTTTTTGTGAAAAGGCGTACAATCTTTATTTCTTGAAATTAGTCAGAATAAGCTAACCTATGCTAACTTAATGGTTTAGTTTTTGAGCATTGCACAGGTCAACTTCCATGATCGGTTATCATACCAGTCAAAGAGATTTAACATAGACTTCAACACCATTGAAGACAAGTGAATGGGCGCCAAAACTTTAGGAGCATACATAATGGACTGACTTTTCGTAGTTTCTGTTATTTTCAGTTTTAAAGATTTTATGGCTCATGTCAAGCCCTTTAATGTATCATGTCATGGGCTTTAAAGTCTGTTAGTTGTTGACAATTAGTTGAAGACTTTACCAACTGAAAAGTAGGATTTTTTTAGCTGCTCTTATATAAATATGTAACTATTGAAAACAATGATATATAGAAGAATATCGTTATGTTGTCATATGTTTTCTGAGTTACACTCTTAATATGAATAAAATGAGTTTTTCTCGTCACCTTTGGAGTTACTGAGTAATGTGAATGAAGTTATTTTGAATGGAGTAACTTTGGAGTTACCAATATATGTGATTTGAGCTAGGTGTAGGAGCACCCGAGAGCTGGCCACTCAAGGGGTTGTAGGCTAGATAGATAATTATTCTACTTTTAATTCTGCACTTTCATTTAATAGATAATAATTGAATTGAAGTTTATTTTCATGTGTGGAATTCTGTTAAGACTAATCCTACAGGTTGTAGCTAAGTCTATAGTCTTTAAGTTTAGTGTCTGAAGTTTCAGAGCACCTTCTTTCAGTTGTTTCAATTTGTTAAATTGTTTTATGTTAATTGTGAAAATTGTTATCTCTTGTTAAAATCAATGTTTCATAGTTTCTTTACAAGCTTTTCTTCTTCAACAATTTACACATTTCTTAGTTTAATCATTTTCATGCTTTCTAGTTTAATCGTTATGCTTTTTAGATTCATAATTTTTTGTTTTCTAGTTTAGTTATTTCAAGCTTTCTAGATAAATGATTTCCTGCTTTCTATGTTTACTGGCCTCTTAGTTTAGAGTTTTATTTCAGCTGTCCAACATCTAGGAAACTCGAGAGAGATAGTCAAGATGTCTTCTATTGCATATAGCCTTCGAACACTACCTAGTCGATATAATAATGTATTTATCAACTAAAGTGTAGGACCTAACAATAGCCTATCACCATTGAAGGACACCTAATCTAGGAATCCCACCCACTAAGGATAAAATTGCTACCTAGGGTGCTAAGTAAAGGGCATGCATATCTTTTATTTTTTGATCTCAATATTTAGTTTTTAGGCTCAATAAATTTGGTAGGACTTAGTTTTTCTATTTGTTTGGTTGTAGGATGATGGGATACTTCCTATTTGGACTTGTTTAGGCATAAACCAAGGTTAGAGATTCTTGGTTGTTTTGTTGTATCTAATCACCCAATTAATGAGGAAACACGCACATGTTGATTATGTTGTGGAACCTAAGAGGTCACGTCTTTTGTATATTGAGCTAAGAGATACATTTCTCTATATCTATCCATGTGGAATCATAAGTGCATGGAAGGTTTATTACGTGGTGTTTATCTAAAAGGGTAGGGATCATGAGATATTTATCTCATGGTTCTACTAGCCTTGAGATTATTGTGTCTACTTGAAAGGATTGGGTTCTACCAAGAGGTAGAGTATCTACTCAAAAGAGTATATTTTCTACATAAAAAGATAGGGTGTGTACTCAAAAGAGTAGGGTTCTATATACAATGATAGGGTTTCTATTAAAATAAAGGTGCCTAATTGAAAGAGTAGGGTTTTCTACAAAAGGATAGGGGTGATTTGTAAGGGATGGATAGTTTGCTAGTATACCTTGTCTCATGTTCATTTGTTGTTATTTAGTGTTTCTTGTATATGGTTGGATCGATCATGTGCTTTGTGTATTATATTTCATCTTGAATTCTAAGGTTGGTTCTATATGCGGAGGATAAGAGATTATGTTAAGGTACTAGGAATACATGCAGTATGGGATGCATGTATCATTCTACCTTGAGTTAATTTAATTTATTTCAGACATGGAATTTAAGGATGAATGCATTTGTAGTATGATACATGAGTAGCATTCATTTGGAGGTATGAAATATGGTCTTGGATGGTTAGAGTTATTTGTGTTTGTTTACTTATATCTAAAATGTTGTGTGTATCTCTATTGAGTATTTTTTATATTTGACTTGTGTTGTGAAGTGCTAAAATTTCTTTGGTTTATGACTCAGGTGTATTTAGATGTCTTTTATGATGTAGAAATGTGTTGTGAAATTGGAATGGAAAAAATAATGTGTATGGCATATGATTATGTTTAAAACAAGAGAAAGAATTGAGTGAGTGTGAGATCATGATTGGCCAAATATTGGTAATGGAGAAAAATCATGTGAAAATGAGTCAAAGCTACGAAACCTTTCTATGCTCATACTTTCAAAATTTTCATGTCTTTGTACTTGTCAAAAGAAAATGAATACTAATTTTCAAAAAATAAGTATTTATTTTGTTTTCAAAATTACCCCTAATTTTTCTTTGAATTATATGGGAGATAAATATGTCTAAATTTTGAAAATGGATATCTATTTTGTTTTCAAAATCCTGACCTAAAAATTGTCATGGGATTGTATGGGAATCTAAAACCCCTATTTCCATATAAAGCATGAGTTTGGAGGTCTTTATAGATTTTATGTTGATGTACTTTTTAATTTGAATTTTATAAAATAAAAAGGGTATATTTGAGAAACTTTGAATATTATAAATATAATATATATAATATATATGCCTCATTATACTTTTAATAGGTAATTATCAATATTTTTTTGAAATACATTAGATTTGAATATTTGATAGATATACATATTGAAAAAATCCATAACTTTCAAACCATTCATTTTCGAATCCAAAAGATGTGTCACACTTTAGGCTTCATTAACTACAAATTTAAAAAATTAAATTTTATTTTTTTGCCAAGTTTGATTGGTTAGATTTCTTTAGTTTTAAAAAAGTAATAAAAATGCATAAATGATCATTTTCTTTAGAAAAAAGTTCACAAAAATATGCCACATTTTCTCCTGCGTGCTTTACTTATATTGAAAGATTTAAAATTATATTTTAGCTCATACTTATGCTTGCCATAGTGGCACCTACTTTTTACTTTTTAAAAAAAAGTAGTTCCTCATTGAAAGATCCATTTTTTATTAAATTAATTTAATATTTTCTAAAATTGATACCTACTTTTTACTTTTTTCAAAAAATTTAGTAGTTCCTCATTGAAATATTTTTTTGTTAAATTAATTTATTATTTCAATAAAAAATAGTCCATAAACTACAATCAATTTCCTACAACTTTTATTACTATACATTTTTAGATTATGTACATAATCCATTAAATTTTCACATTAAGTTGCTTAAAATTATTCTTTAGCATTTCATTGCCACTTAGCAGTATTGTTTGGCCCATCATGATCTCACACTCACCCAACCTAGTAAGATAATTAATATACTTCATGATTCTTGTTTTATCTATTTATCACTTAAAGCCAAATTGATGGATAGGAAGGATAGGGTATCCTTTGATGTGTAGCCTCAAAATACCTTCCCCATATGCAACAAGAGCTTGGAAAGAATTCTTTGTGGTTGGAAAGCATTGGTCTTATAGTTGCATTATTGTATTTGCATATCTTTAGATATTGTACCACTAGTTCTTATGTCATGGATTGGGCATGTTACCTATGTACCTTGATTATCTAGATGGGTTGTAGATTTGATTCAATGTATTTTGTGATCATGCATTGTAACTAATTTCAAATTATTGTAAGAGATTGTTGGATATAGTACGTATCATATCTTTTATTTTTTGAATGATAATATGAGTTGATCTTTGTACATTCTTTTGTTAGCATTGAGTTGTCCTTGTTAATGGCTAAGAAAAAAATGGATTGCAAATTAGTGGTGGTTATATGTTTTAACAAAAAATGGCAAATAACTTGAACTTAACATGGACATGCCTTCACACATCCCTAAGGACTAGTCCTAATCTTTAGTTTATCCATTCATTACTCTAGTAACCTAGTTCAAATCTATGCATGTATGAATGACCTCAAAACTTTCAAATTTTAATTTTAATATGGGCCCAAGTCGACTCCCTTCCTACCAGTCATTACTTGTTGACTTGAGTACGAAATCTATAATTTTATGTGATTGGGTGTTGTTAAAAAGGAAAACACTATTTCCATTTTAAACATCCAATATTTATCTAAGCTTCATATAACATTATTATCCAAGCATTAAAACATTCATTGCAACTTCAACTTACATTATAATTTCAATTCAATGATAGATTATGGCATCTTGCATGGTTGTTTGTAAAAAAGATGCTCATAATGCATTTAATGTAGTGGTTAAAGTTTGGTTGTCATCTCAACAAGTTTTGTGGGCTCTTTCTTGGCTTGCACATCAAACCCATCAATGTCATTAATGAAGAAAATATTTGTAGATCACAAGGGAACACTTCCCCATACTTTTGTAGTACATTAGGGCACATTTGTAGTGCATTTTCAAGCTTAATTTAAGGAAAACAATGGTCAATATGTTTGAGCATTCTCCACAACATACATGTGGTAGATCGTGGCATTTATTGTAGGTTTTGTGATCTAGATTTTATTACATTATGATTTGAATTCAGTGATATATTAGGACATCTTACATAGTTGTTTGTTATCTTCGATCCTTGTCTCAAAACTATTAAATCGAATCTTAGAAGTTTAGAAAATGAGAAGATCCCCACTTAGAAAATTCCTAAAGGTGTTCATCAACAATATCTATTTTAATAGATATAAGTTCTAGAAAGTAAGACAAGCAAATTCTTGACAACTAGAAGTCCACAATTCACTTTTGCACACACATGTTGAATATAAGAGAAAGATACATTTCTACAAGTGCAAAGATCAATTCCACAAGCACAAATTCAACTCAAGATAGAAAATAATACAATCAACTATTAGTAAAAGCTTATCAATTTCATAATTGATTTCAAAGCATAAATTTAGATCACTAAACACACTTTATGACAAAAGGTCTCCAAATCCCGCATGAAACTAAATTCTAATCATTTTTAATCATTTTGAAGTACATGCTTGCAAATCAACTATTAGCCTCCAGTCTTTGTTCTCACCTCCCAAGTTATGGGTTTCACTTCTATCTTAAATACAATGTTATGTGAGGGATCCATCACACATTGTCTGAGGGGTTATAATGGAAGCTCATCTTATGAAAGAGCCAAGTTCTGGATTGTTGGACTAACTTATGATTCCCCTCAATTAAATAAATAAAAATAAAAATTGTCCTAGAGATCATAATAAAAACTCACCTTGTGAAAGTGCTTCTGGATTGTCGAACTTACATGTCAATTCCTCTCCATTTAAAAAAAACAAAACAAACCCTAAAAACAAAAAACTCTTTGTTTTTACTTGAGTTCATTAGTTAGGGTTGAAATACTATTCTAACTGTTTTAACATGCACGCACGAGGACGAAGGGACCCAAATTTTAGGAAAAAAGCACACACGTGGCAACACAAACAGAAATTCTCAAACGTACACAACACTGACATCCTCATGATTGTTCGTATACGACCATTAACCCCTCCGACAGAGGTCACATGAAAAAGTCCGCATACGTCCATCCGCTAGGCGTCGTCTTCTTAAATATTCCACAGAGAAATTTCTAAAGGCCAAATCCTTCCTTCACGTCAACGGCGGAATTGACGGCAGTGACTGCCAACTTTAGGACTTTGACATGACGGGAAATTCGGCGGCATTCGGAGGGCAGCGCGTGAATTTCACGCCCGCTTGCGAGTGTCACGGGGCACAATGAATGCGCAGAAATTTCAGCCTTCGGTCACGTGGACTGACTCGTGTGACCTCTCGCGTAATGCAGCCTTTGGGTGGGGCCCATTTCTTGGGTCGGCAAAAGTCTGCGGCCAAATTTTGGGCAGAATTCAATGTATTGTTTGGGTCAGCGCCGGCTGGTCACATGACGCGGCTTTGGTAAACAGATAATGTTAGGGTTAGGGCCCGGTCAACTCTAGGACCGAAAGGGCGGTCGGAATTTAACCTGCTTGGGTTGGAGGACGGTTAAACAGTTTGGTTGAGGATTTGCCACGTCAGCTTTCCATTGCCAGCTTGCCGTTCAGTTTACGTCTGGTCAATGCCTCGAATAGATTTTTTTTTTTCTTATTTTAGTGAGAGGCGGTTATATGTATGTTAAGGAGTTTCTTTGCTATTTGTGGCATTATTCGTTATCTCTTATTTAATCATTTAATCAATACAATTTATTAACTAGTTATTGCACTTTAGGTGTGTAATGGTGTACGTTGAATAATTGTGTGGATATATTTGATTTTGTGTAGAAATATTGGTTCAAATAGAACAATGTCTATATAACTTATAAAAGCAAGACATGAAAAAACTTAAATGGAAATAGTATACAAATGAAAGGGAACTTGAAATAATGGAATGGTTAATTGCAATTATAAGAATCTATGCAATTGAATACAAAGGTAAAGATATATTTTCAAAGTTTTCCTTCTATCCCTTTTCTTAGTAAAGCAGTAGTTTAAGCTAGGATAGGTGAGACACCAAGGGAACCGACCCTCTCTCTGGAGGTTCTTTTCCGTTTAGGTGGCCCACAACTTGGAAAAGTTCTCATGTTTCACCAATATTGAGTGACAACAAGAACAATAGAAATATCAGCGTGTTGAGGGATCAAAAAAATATGGAATCTGTAATCTTTATGGTATTCAAAGCAAAGATTTTTTTGCTAATCTCAAATTAGATTATTCTGCTAGTCTCATATTAGATTAGCTTCCACCAGACAAATTAAATGTGTTGATAATAAATGAAAAGCATATATGAATGAAAAGTAGATAGAACGAGTTACTTGTCATCGTGTTGCTTTCACATTACTAAGTTGGGGTGCAAATTTCATCATGCATTAATGCCTGGGAGACAAAGCAAGTGAACGGGTGCGATCACTTTGATCATCTCCCAACGGCTCTTACACCGTCGATTATAAAATTTAGCTTGGACACTTCCAAATTGGATATGCCTTCGATGTAAATTAAGGGGAAAAATAATATGGGGTACTATTGACTCTATTTATAAATAATATTTAATAAAGAAAAAATTAGCCTCGTGTCTCTATAGTATTAGAGGGCCTGTCATCACATGAAAAATGTTTACCAGACACATTGCAATTTATAGGGGGGCTACCCGATTTCTGCAATCTAAATAATAATAATAATAAATAAATAAATAATGGAAAAAATTATGTGGTACCATTGGTTTTATTCATAAATAATATTTAATATTTAGGAGATTAATTTAATAATATATTTAATTTTATATTTTAAAAAATTGTCATAGTTGATAATCTTGTGAGTTATAAAAATACATATTTGAGTTGCTTTATAATGGTATAGTGTGGGATGTTTGTTATGTTGTAAGTTTCATGTGAAGGATTTTAATTGATCTTGATGTTTGAACAAAGTTTTGTCTAAAAATATTGGTATTTATTTTTTATAATAGTGATGTCAAAAAATCATAATTTGGTACTTCTTGGGTGATGTATCTTGCATGTTGTATTACATAATGGCTAGTTTTTGTTTCTTTAGATTTTTATATAATGACCTTCTTAAATCAATATAATTGGCATTACCAATGTTTTCTTTGCACACACAAAATGAAATGAGAAGGCATTGGAATAGATCAATTGAGGTTACTATATGATTTGGGTGGAAAAGCGAGAATATAGATGAAGACGAAAGATCTTTAAGCTAGATATGTCTTAAAAATTATCATTTATAAAAGCAAATCCACATAAAATCATAAGAATGTATATTGAAACTTTTGTCTCATTATTTCAATGTTAAGCTTTGTATGATTATTTCAATATTTTTTTATTACTCAACATTCATTTCTTGGGTGTTTGTAAAGTTAAATATAAATGCTAAGAGAAATAATTTGACAAGTCAAATCCATGAAATCTCTACAACAATGGATTGTATGCATTGTTTAAAACAAAATGCAAAAATGAATTAGGGTTGGCCCTTAGGTGGAAAGTGAAACAATGTACACTTTGATTAATCATATAATGACTAGTAGAAAGGGTTAACTCCAAATTTTGAATTTAAAATTTTAAAAAATTATCTTCATTTTTGCAAATCACATAATTATGCCATAAATTATGGATTTGAACCTAAGCAAGAAAATGAGATATGAGGATTGGAATTGGCTCTGAGGAATGAGTATAGATGGGATAAGGTATGGTTTAGGTTATATGTCATCTTTCAACAAAAATCACACTTGTATATTTGTCATTGTATAGAGGACAGCCAAGTCAAAGCGGGTCATAAAAAAATGGAAGAGTATAAAGTATGTGATTTTCACCATTATATTTCGCCTCCACTTTGACTTGCATGTGATCTACTATGAGGATGCATGTCAAAGCCGAATCAATTAGCTAACATGAAAGTAAATATATCTTAGACACTCTTAAAAAGGATATGGATGTTGCTTTGGTATATGCTCCCTTGTAATGAGTGCTCCACCTTCAAGACCTACCAAAAAAAATTAAATTAGTAGATATATTATACATTTAAAATAAGAAATTTGTATCTATAACCAAACAAAAAAGCAAAAAGGAGATAGAATCCACTTATGGAGAAACGAGGATAGCAAAAGGAGATCTAGAGCAATTTGAATAGCATAAAAGTACCTACAAAACTCACTATGAAACCTTCATCACAAGCACCCAATAAATAAGAGAATAAATACATGAAGCCATCAAATGGTAATTAGGAAACCATGAGCTAAAACCATCCAAAAGGTGGAACCCAAATCCCTAATCAAAAGCCAACACCCAAATTCCAAGATGAGTCGATGGGCTAAAATAGCATATTTCTTACACTTATCATACACTCTTCATAATCCACTCACCAACGTGGGTGCTTTATTTTGGATCCATTAGCTCCATTCAAAGATACCTTGTGATGTACCATTTAACTATTGATTTACAAGGTGAAACTACTATGGTAAGATTTTCTAAAAGTGTACACAAATCTAAAATTTGTTTAATTAACAAGGATTAACATATGATAAATATTATGTTAATAAAAAAATAGCAATAAGAGATAAATTACCAAACTATAAGTGACACAATATTTACGTGGAGAAACCATTTCGAGAAAAAAATCCACACAAGAAAGACGATAACTATGTATTAATCTTAACCTGTTTTCCCTATATAATCAAAACTATGTATTAATCTTCACAGGAGATATGCATCAACACACTAACACTCTAAACTTTAATAACATTTTGGTAGCATGTATGTACCTTAAAAATAATATTGAATAAAACTACTATATCATGCCTTCAATTTGTAAATAAATGGGAGAGGAATGCCACAAATATTTTCCAAAATAATGTACCATAAAACCATGGTAAAATGTAAAAATTCCATGTCCAAAATTAAGAGCCTTATCCAAGATTAGAAAATGTAACTCCCAATGAGCCATGAAGAGAAAAATAGCCTCTATTCTAATAATAGGTGTAAATATTTTAGTTTTAACTCCTCCATAATTGTCCATATCCCAAGATAGGCATCTAAAATCATCACCCAAGTGATATGGGACCCACCAATAACACTCAAGATATTCCACTACTCAATTCTCATCTCGAAATTGAGATATTTGCTAAAAATAGGTTTGTAATTACCCTTGCCAACTCCATCATCTTGATGAATGCAATATTAACTAATATTGAGATTGTGAAACATTCTAAATTATAAAATTAATTTTCAATTAAACCATATGTATGTAAGGCACTTTCCAAGATTGTTGGAGACACATGAATAATACATAGGATTGCAAGGTAAATGGCACTTTAATTCTAGCATCCTCCCACTTGATATTATATATATTGTAAATGCATTCCTACGTATAATAATAAAATTAAGTACAAGTATCGAGGCCTATGGAATTCTTGTACCAAGAGAATTTATCTATGGTCATTGCCTTTGTAAGTGAATCCTATAATATTATTTGAAACGGTCTTGTGTTAACCTTCTCTAATAAGACCTTACCATTCTCAACCATTTCTCACACAAAGTGATACTAAACATCAACATGCTTGCTATGAAAATCATATATAAAATTTTTGGTCAAATAAATAACACTTTTATTACCATGTCCAATTCTAACAATCCTACAATCAAAAGTAATTCATTTACCAATTCTCAATAACCAAACTTCCTTCTTAGAGGCATGTGTAGTAGCCATATACTCTACTTTTATAGTGGACAAAGCATTCATGTACTATCTTTTACTCATCCAAATCATCACACCTGGACAAACAAAGAGAAAACATAGCCACTAGTGTGCCTTCAACAATCCAAGTCACCTATCCAATCTGTATTAAAAAATCCAGGTATATGTCCAATGACGTCCACATCATTAGTATAATAATAATGCAACCAATGATTACAAGATCCACTCAAATATATAAATACCCTCTTAATAATATTCTAATTCTCTCTACCAAGTTTATACATAAACTTGCTCAAAACTTCCATTATTTGAGAAATATTTGATTTAGTGCAAACTATTGCATACATTAAACTACCAACAAAACTAGCATAAGGTGTTTTAGACATTCATTTAAATCATTATAAAATTAGGACAAATGTATAATTTTAGTACCAAATGGAAATAGAACACTCATTGACTTATAGTCATTTATATTGAATCATTACAAAATGGTATCCACATATGCATAATGAACCATTGCAAAATGGTATCCACATATGCATTTTTAACTACTATAGAATGATATCCACATACTCTAACTCAACCAAATATTTTTATTTACCTAATCCTTTCTAATCTTCATCCCATGAATAAATTTTATAGACCCCAAGTCCTTGTGCTAGAAAGTTTAATTTTAAGCTCTCTAATCATCACCTTATTGTTACCCATAAACAAAATATCATCCACATAAAAGATAGTAATCAATATTTAGTCATCAATAATCTTAATATAACCGTCCTTGCTCCTAACAAAACTAAATTTCAATGCGAAGGAAACAAACTTCTAGTACCACATCTTGGGTGATTCTTTTAGACCATACAATAATTGTTTCAACCTACAAACCAACTATTTCTTTATTTTCAAAATCAAACCATTAGATTGTCACATATAAATCTCCTCCTTAATTCTCCCATGCAATAAAGAAGTTTTAACATCAATTTTCTCAATTTCAAATCATAAAATTTAACAATGGATAAAATGAATCTAATAGAAGATAACTTAGCAACATGCGAGAATATTTCACCAAAATCAATTATCTCTCTTTGGGAATATCCCTTAGCCACTAGTTTGACCTTGTACTACTCTAACTGACCATTTGAACTAAGTTTTTTTTTCTACATCTACTTGCAAGCAATGGGATTTGTTTTTTTAAGAAAACTAATGAGATCCCAAATGTCACAACTATCCAAGATCATCATCTCCTCCTACATGGTTGGCATCCAAGACTCACTATCCTTCAAAAAGAAAGCCTCCCTAAAAGATCTAAGTTCATTGTTAGTAATTAACAAAGAAAATACACAACAAAAATCATGTGGGCTATGTTGTAGAAATGATAGAACTCATAGAAGAATAAATCTAACTAGTAAGACCAAATATATTCCACAAGGAAGATGCAACATAATAGAATTTTGTATTGCCAAAAAATAGTGAATATAAAATTAATAGAAAAAATGACACAACCTTGCTATAAATGAATCAAAACCTAAAATAAACCCTAAGATATAAACTAGGATCATGACAAGTATCTTAATCATATGACATGAACCAAAAAAAATAAATGACCTAAGTAAGTGTAAGTAATAAGGTGTAAATAGTTTCTAAAGTGAAACTGGTTAGAAAATGTACCATTTTCACACTAACATCCCCCTTAAGTGCAACTTAGATAAAATAATAAAAAAATATGAAGATGCAAGGATGGGTCATGACAACAAGGCCATGTTAGGTATCCATGTACACATAAATATCTCACAAATGGAGAAAAGGAGAAAAAATTGTCGGAAAAAACTTCTCTCCAAAAGAGAATAAAACCTGAAAAAGTGAAGAAAGAAAGGAGGATTTAAGATGGACCCCAAGGACTACTTCTATCAAAACTAAAAAAGATGTCCCCCCATAAGAGATAAAAACATGTGAAAGACTACGAAGCCTCCAAAATTTGTCCCCAAAAATAGTAGGAACATGAAGATGAACATGAATAATACCACTCAAGCATGAAAAAGTTGAAAATAACTACTAAAAAGGGACTAATATGATGCTAAAACTGAAAAACCTCCTTTGCAATCAAGATGAAGATTAGGATAAAAAAAAAAAAACTACATGAGTGACCCCAATATAACTACTCAAACAATGATCGAATGGCTAACCAAGGAAAAAATATAATATTCAAAGATACAAATCACACATCAATTTGGACAAGTGATCCCAAAACACTACTTAAAAAATGAATAGTCTTAAGAAAACTGATCAACTAAGGATGGAAGGTCACCTCTATAAATAGGAATATAATATAGTGTCTATATGTTATGTTTTCCATCTCACTAAAATACATGGGTAACCCACCACTACATAAGCCTAATATATAGTAAAAAAAACTTGATACACAACTCACTCCAAATTGAAACCAAGGAAGCATTAGCAAAAATAATATGATACCCCCTGATAAGGTGGAAAAAGTGAACCCTTAGGAGTTTTTATCCTTAGGATTCATAGGTCTTTTCCACAATTGTGGTTGTTTCCCTTATTATTAAATTTGAGATTAGCTAGGATAGGAGATTGACTTGCAACTTGAAGGTGAGCCAATCAATCCTATAATTTGAATTTAGGGACTTGGAAATGGATTTTGTATAAAATATAATGATGAGATTAACTAATGATGAAAATGAAGTATTCTAATGCAAAAAAAAACAAAATTAGAAACTCATAGATAAATTTGATTATCAGAAACAAATTGAGCAAAGAATTATGCACCTAGCATATAAATCTGGAGCTGAATTTGAGGGACTAAATCACCTAGGATGACTATGTCCTGGTAACTGAATTTGAAATTTGGTTTTACAGTCTTCTGGAGTCTGATTAAAGTCCGCTTTCTTCCAAGTTTCACTATCAGATCTTTGTCGGATGTGAAGATAATTGAGTTTTTGTATCTTATCAAGTTGTAGTGTTTCAATGCAACAATAAGAAAATAGTCTTCAAGCTTCCTCCAAACTTCTTCAGATCTAAAAACTGCACATTCAAAGAGAGAGCAAGGATTGTGCCATAGAGGGACTTTCCTCGATCAAACCCCATGATGGTGTTTCCACCTCCACAATGGAAAAATTGATGAAAGAGAGCTTATCATTTTGAGGGATAGAGGCTAAATGATAAATGAATGATGAATCAACAATGCACCACAACTCACCACTCAAATTTGATTTCCTTGAAGGAATGAATTCATGCACATCACCTCAAGGCTTGATTATAAATTTGATGTAGGAGCATCCAAGGGTACCATGCAATCCTACACCCCCAAAAATATTTTATTTTATTTCTTAATTTTTGTTTTGATTTTTTTGGTTATAGGCACAAATTAATAAAATTCTCAATTTCTCGAGCATAATAGAATTTGGTGATGGTTGAGGGAAAAATCAATTGTTAAATTGATACATTTTTTTTTTTTAAATTGTTGCAAAGTGTTAATTTTCCAAAAAGGAAAATCTCATGCCCAAGCCTATGAGTGGGCATTTAATGGGAATTGTAACTCCTTTTTAAAATATGAATTTGCACTTTTGTAAAAAAAAGGGAATGCAAGGTATTGGTGAAACTTGGTGTGAGTGGATTGTAAGGTGGGAAAACAATTTTTAAATTGTCATTGAATTCATATGCCAAGAAGAGAAAAACCCACGCCAAGGAAGGATTTAGAGGCACTCAGAAGGTTTGACTAGGAGAAGGAGATTGTCATAAGTCGTGACTGTGAGAACTAGTCTCAGTAAAACATGCATAACTTTCTCATTTCTGAACAAAATTGAGAAATTCAAAATGTGTCAAAAAAATGGGAAGGAGGAGCACAAAACCTAGAAGCCTTTTGAGAAAATTTATTCTAATGAAATAGAAGTGGTATGAAGAATTTGATGCGTTTATTTTTCTTATTTCTATACAAATTAAAATTGATGTTTGTTTGTGAGTAGAGAGTCCTTGCATATGATTTCTTGAGAATTTATTTATGATTTATGGGTTGTGTCATGCATTTGGGAGTCCCACTTGCATCAAATGGTAATAGAACCAGAAGATCTTGAGAGTGTAGAGTATGCATCGAGACCTGTAGGTGAGGAGTGGTGAAGCCATGAAAGAATTTGTGAGAGAATTTTTTTGTTGCAGGTATAAAAGAGGGCATGCGACTTCTATCCTTCAACAAATATAAAGTTGGGTAGAAGGTGTAGAGTTATTCCACTAAGAGATGGTGGGTAGAGGAAGCATCTTCTAGAGTCTTTGTTGGGTAGAGGATAGTTGTGTGAGTGAGAGATTGTTGCAAGTAGTACTTGTAAATTTAGAGGGACTTATAAGTCTCTAAAAATGATTGTGAAAAATAAGACAAGATGGATCATTGGAAGACCTGTGAGAATGTTATTTTGGGAAAAGTATTGGGAAAAAGTGAGAGAAAGGAAGCTCATTGCAAAGTTGAAGAAAATAGAAGTAAGATTGGATGCCCTTGAGAATGAAGAAGAAAGCTACAACTAAGGAAGATCATAAAATAGATGAAGTTAAATTACATTGTTTATTTTGTAACGAGTTTGCAAGTAATGGTTTGTGTGTAAGAAATGAAGAAGGAAAAAAAGTTGTAATAGAGGAAATCGAAGAGAAGAAAGAGGAAAAGTAGAGGTTTGGAAAAGAGGATAGTGAAAAGAAGAATGTTAAAGTGCAGTGTTGTAGCCCTATGATGGAAAGAGCATGGAAAGAAATTCATGTGGGAGCAACCCACACAAATGCAGATGAAAAAAAGCAAGAAAAGAAGAAAGACACAAAGAAAGAATGGAAAAAGAAAGAGGTAGCAACTGATATGCATCTTGTTGAAGATATAAAAGAGAATAAAAATGAAGTTGCATGCATCTAGGAAAATAAGTTGTAGCAACAAAAACAGAGGTATTATCTCCTTGTTTTGAGTTTTGCAAAGTAAATATTGATTTGCATGTAGAAAATATAAAATAATATGGTGATTGTGAAGTTGGGGCGGTAGTAGAGAAGTAAGAAAACATGCAAATAAATAGTCATTCATATGATATTTGTGAAAGAAATTTTGATTTGAAAGAGATACATGAATTTGTGCATGAAAATGATAGTATTATTGTGGAAGATAACCATGAAGTAGGAGTGAATTTTGGTCCATTGAAGCACTTGGAAACATTATATTTTTTGGGAAAACAGAGTGAAGAAGAGTATATGAGTAAGATAGTGAATAGGGAAATTGAAGGAGAAGCAACACATTAAGAAGAAAGTGACTTATTAATGCAAATTGCATCAATAGAAAAGAAGTAGCTTGTGTTAATAATAGGTGAAACAAAAGTTGCAACAAACATTGAGGTAAAGTTTGAATTTTCAGAATTATTTGTTGATAAAGAAAAGGTTGATTTACATGAAAATGACATTTTTTACAATAATGGATATTAGATTGATGCACTAGTAGGGAAAGAGGAGAAAACTAAGATATTTGATAATTTTTTTAAAAAAATTGAAGTTGATGTTAAACTGATTTGTATTTTGATGAATTGGTGAAAGAAAGTGAAATGGGAAAGACGATTAGGGGCAGTAATAATAGGTTACAAATTGAAAAATAGAAAGGTATGATAAATTTTATTGACATAGAAGAAGAGGATGATGAAGGAAGACAAGGTGAGAAAGAAGTGCAAAAAAAATTCTTTGATTTTTTATGAATTTGTTAATGTTAATTTGTATGTAGGTGTTGATAATGAAGAAGTAGGGTGGAAAGAAGAATATGTTATAATTGTGAAACAATCCCAAAACTATGAGCCATAGGATCAAACAACAAACAAATACACCTTCCACACAAGAGATCTACAAATAATATATGCAATATTCCTCAACAAGAAAAAGCTACAAAAGTAAGAGACTAACAAAAAGATATGAAAGCTCGAGTCAATAATTACAATGAGGGTTGAGTTCTTATAAGAGCAAAACCCTAAATGAGAAATGGATCTATCATGGCAAGTGTCAACATCACATGAGATGAGACATAATGATCTAATATTAGCTCAATTAATAAAGGCATAAAAGCACTCCTAAGTTTAGCTTAAGTGCATGAGAATGAATTATAATAATAATCAATTAAAGAGTAATTAATTATTAGGTAATACATGATTATTCTAATAACCCCCCAACTTAGGGAGTAGCTAAAAACCCTAAAAAAGAATGAATGATGGGTCCCAACAAACAAGGTCTGATTAGGTACCCATGTACAAAAAAAGATCTTTATAATGCGAAGAAACATAGAAAACCTCATGGGAAAAGCTCCACTACAAAAAGAGAAGAAAGCCAAGTGAAGGACTAAAGAAGCCTCCAAACAAGACAATGTCCCCAAAAAGAGAGGAACATGTAGAACATCAGTAAAGCAAAAAACAACTGTAAATGTTGTCGAAAAATGACTGATATGGTGCTGAAATGAAGAACCTCTTGTTAGATTTGTCATGCATTAGCTAATAATTAATTAATATTTAATTGATTATTAGTCTAATTTATTATCATGTACTTAAGCTAAACTTAGGAGTGTTTTATGATTTTATTAATTGGGCTAATATTAGATCATTATGTCTCATCTCAAGTGATGTTGACACTTGTCATGATCTGATCCCTTTCTCATTTAGGGTTTTTATCTTATAAGCACTCAACCCTCATTGTAAATATATCTTGAGATTTCATATCTTCTTGAGAGTCTCTAGCTTTTGTAGCTTTTTCTTGTTGAAGAATATTGCATATATTGTTTGCAGATCTCTTCCGTGGAAGGTGTTTTTGTTTAGTGTTTGATCCTGTGGCTCGCGGTTTTGTGTTTGTTTCACAATTATAACACCTCCTTTGAAACAAATGATGATGGAAAGGTTGCCTCCAGAAACAGGAATGTAAGAATGTCCATATGGTAAATGCTCTAACTCACTAAAATGCATGTAACCAATCGTTGATGTACGTTGCATCTAAAAGTACATAGGAACAAGAACTAGATATGTAGATCACTCCAACATGAAACCAAGGAAGCTCATTAGAACCAATAGTAGAAACCCCCCATAATGCTGAATGGGGAGAGCCAAGATAGGTATAGTGAAACTATGTGAAACTAATAAGTGCATGTAGGAGAAACAACCTGCAAATACAAGAGTGTGCAAACTAAGGCACACATGCATGAGGAAAGAATCATGAGGATTCGTTGTTGTCGTGGAAGGAACACTCACTTGATAAAGGTGTGATGAAAAACCAAAGGAAAATGTCAACCCCCAATTCACTTTATATCATAGTATAAATACAAAAGGCACAACAGGATGTGTAAAATCCCCCAAAAGATATACACCAGAATAACACTTTATCTTAGTGTGTCTACAAAAGAGAATGTGAAATAAAAATATATTTACAATGCCCAAATAGGATAGAATACTAGAGAGAAATCTAGAAAAAGTGCATGGATGGAATTGAAGAGCTCAGAAAGATGGTTCCAACACTGTTGGAATCGTGAAAAATGGAGAAACTAGTCAAAAGTTACGAGCTCGGGATTGAAAAGAACACCTTTGACTTCAACAAGTTGTAGAATGCACCACTAGAAAAAATAGGTGATGAGACCCACACCACTAGAAATTTTATGGAACTAGCTTTCCAATGATATCTCATTTTCTAAAATTCAATATCGTACGCCTAAGTTATGGCCAAAAGAAAAAAGAGCTCTTTGAAGGCCAAAGAGGGGTCAAAAGGGGCCTTGGCAAGTAGACCATGAGATCAAACAACAAACAAATACACCTTCCATACAAGAGATATGCAAACAATATATGTAATATTCCTCAACAAGAAAAAGCTATAGAAGCAAGGGGTCCTATCAAAAAGTTATGAAAGCTCGAGTTGATAATTACAATGAGGCTTGAGTGCTTATAAGAGAAAAACCCTAAATGAGAAAGGGATCAAATCATGACAAGTGTCAACATCACATGAGATGAGACATAATGATCTAATATTAGCTCAACTAATAAAGACATAAAAGCACACCTAAGTTTAGCTTAAGTGCATGAGAATAAATTAGAATAAAAATCAATTAAAGAGTAATTAATTATTAGCTAATGCATGATTACTCTAATAGAATATTGGTCTAGTGAAATGAATTTCATGAGGGGAAGAAAGAGAGGAAGGAAGAAGGAAGGAAGAGATAGGAAAATTCAGAGCAGGGTGAAAAGAAGAAATAGGTTGATAAGGAATCTAAAGGTGGTTGATGAACAAGTACCGAATCTTCAAATGTTCATGAATTTCAACTCATGCAACATTTTTTCTTACCCTGGGTGTTTGACGTAGGAGCATCTAGGGATACTAGGAAATCCTGCACCCCCAAAAATATTTGCTTTTATTTCTTGAGTTTTATTTTAATATTTTTGGTTGTAGGCACAACTTAATGAAATTCTCAACTCCTCCACATGATAATAGAATTTGGTGACAATTATGAGAAAAATCAACTGTTAATTTGATACTGTTGACACCAAAAATTGACGAGGTAACAGTGCTTTATGAGAAACTTAGTTCAAGGGGGACCCTTTTGTGCCAAACTAAAGAAGCCTTTTTCTTCTTAATTTGCACAATCATAGATCAAATGATTCTCATAAAATAGTATGACTAGAAGAGTCTTTAGACATGATTTAGATAAGCAAGGTAGCAATAAAGCAGTTTAATCAAAACAGAAAAATAGAAAGCTGAACAGTGGGCTGGTGTCTCCCATATATAGCCTCTGAGATAATTTCCTTCATCATCCCAATTCCCTGAATGATGCCAGAATAAAAAGATTCTCCAAGCCGTTAAATGGCAACGAGTTAGGACTCAATGATGGCAGTGGTCCCAGCCAGGCTTGAGGCGACAACAATATGAATGACCTAGCGTAATCTCCCTCAGCCAGCCTATCACCCACTTGGAGCACGTCGCCTGGCGGAATGAAATGGACACCACAACAATCTTGCTACAGTGGATAGAAAACCACATCAACCAGTTTTGAGTGGTAGCGATCCTAATTCACCTCCAGCCAGTAAAGAAGGCCCGCATTTCGTAGCCCGAAATATTTCATTCCCGCACAGCTTGTGATACGCCGCCACACTCATTGAAATGATGCCTTGCTTCGCAACCCGAAGCTTATGACTAAAGATAGCTAATAAAGGGAAGCCGCTAAGCTGTGAAGTGAAGATGCGCAGAAGATCAAAATGATGAATAAACTCGGCGATGCATAGGCCAACAAACAAACAGTTTTCAAAGGAACCCGAAGGGAGCTGTTTGAATATTTATTTAAGTACGAACCCAAAACAATCCTAGCAGTTCCGTTTGCCTTTGAAGCTGCCTGACAGCCTGGGAGAGTGAGCTGTGGGAGCTGATCTCCAAGGCAATAACCTATACAATTGTGTAGCGCAATGGAGCCATCCTCAACCATGTAGCTTGCCTAGCTCAGACTATAAAATCAGCCTTAGTGCATCAATATCAATATGTTCTAGCCATTTTTGTGTTGTCTCCGACACACTTTTTAGGAAGCAGCTTTCAGGGCTGAACCACCGCCTTCTTTTTTAGCCACCCCAAATTGCAGCAGGCTTTTTACTACCGTTGAGACCCTACCAGGAAGGTTCTTCTAGCTGATCCCTGCTTCGTTTCTGTGTTAGCAGCTAGCAACATGAGTCTTAGAGGAAAGGATGGTGGAATGGCAATTCAGTTACTAGCTGATTTGTGGCTTGGACTGATCCCTGCGGAGGTACTTCTAGATGCGGTTATTTGCGTAGAGAATTCCTGCCCTTGGCCAACACCCCCGCCTTTCAGAGTTGCGCCTTGGCGCTAATGTGCTTGAGATGACACAATAGCCTATGGCCATGTCATTTGGGCGCCGGAGGGAATCAACTTGCGCGCCTTGTGATACTCATGGATGTCGGCTTCTTCGCAGACTCGCTTCGAGATAGCAGGAAAAATCACATTTTTTTTAATGAGGTGGATTGGCATGTGTCTAGGCTATCGCCGCCAGCGATAGGAGAAAAACATACTTAGCATTTAAGAGGTGATAGGAGCAGAGTGCTTGCAAGTCCTTTCATAGGTTAGGTCGCAAATTCGGCATTATCTTAGATCCTTACTGTCAGGAGGATTCAATCGCCTAACCTCTTTAAGTCACATATGAGAGACTGATTTCCGAGGAATCAAAAGGATGACGAAGAACAAGCATTCGCTAGTTTTGGTAGCCATTAAGTGGGTCTTAGGCAAAGATTGCATAGAATATGAGGATAATATAGGGTGAATACTGACATATACTCACACTTTGTAGCGTCCATGCTGGAAATTTGCATTCCCCGACCACTTATCCTGAAGCTGGTTAAAAAAATCTTTCCGAAAAATACCTGAATGGGCTTGGGGAGGTCATTGCACATGCTGCATATGGGATAGGTCTTCCAACAGCCAGCGACCTGCGTCGCTTTATCGAAGAAGAAGCTGTCGTCGTTTGACTACCATTCCTCAGTGGATTCCGCCTATAGACCCCTCCCTACACGCCTACAACTGTACGCGCAATGGATGAGGAGCCAGTGGACCTGCAGTCCAGTCATGCCTGCTTCCTGCAGATAAGTAAAAGGCTATCGTATATAATATACCTTGATACTTGTACCTCAGACCTATATAAATATTCTTCTGTGTTTAAAAAGAATGTTATTTATCCTTAAAGTAACTCTGGTGTTTTACCACGATAATAAGCAATTAGCCCAGGAGAAACAAAAGCACTTTTCAGATGAACTCCTTCCCCTATGTATTTTCACGCATCAATTGTAGAATTGGCATGTGACAGGGGCTTAGCCATGTCGATTGCGTCGACATGAAGGCATTCTGGTCGAGAATGATTTCAATTGTAAGTTTTGATTGCTATTTGCAAAGGGCTTGGGCTTATGCCGTAATCGAATGCTATACTAATTGGCCTCAGAAGGCCCCTTTTAATTCCGGAATGCGAACACCACTCGCATGCCCGTAGTTTGATTGTTTTACCTTCCTATTCTTGATATTGAAAGTCAGCTAACAGAATGTTGCAACTACTAGCTTGAGATGATTATGGCGGCATTCCACCACCTAGAAATCTTGTAAAAGAATGGATTCCGACTTAAGCACTCGGGGCAGCCCGTCAGCTGACTTATTTCATTAGAATTAGCCGCCTTGAGCATTGTTCGATTGTCGCCACTTAGCAAAATTTGTCCTTTTTCTGATTAGGGTAGAAACGACAGCCTAATCATTCCCGCAAAATCAGAACCCGCTAGACGAAAGTTTTAACTTGCGATAAAACCATTCCGCAATTGAGACACCTTTCTGTATTTACAACGAACCCAGGGGAAGCTCTTTGATAGCCTTTACTCCCGGGGTCAATTGAAATAGCCTTCTTTAGAAGCATGCCCTAACAGCTTACCCTGCATGGCAGATCAAAGAGTATATGGACAAGCCTAATGGATTTAAGGGCGAAAAACTTATCCTATGAAAGCATCTTTAGGCCAAAAAGAATTTCAAACAAACCAATTTTCTTTATAAATGGTAACTTCTTAGATGTCCGAATCTGGGAGGCAGTGGTTTGGAACTCATTCAATGACCTTACTTGTCAGAATGGGATACTATTGGCCTACAATGGAGCAAGATTATTTTACTTTTGTTAAGAAATGTTCTAAATACCATATTCATGGGAATCTTATTCATGCACCTGCACAGGAATTGCAGCCTTTTATTTCAACATGGCCTTTTTCTCAGTGGGGATTGGATCTTGTTGGTAAAATACATCCTTCATCGTCAAATGGTCATAAGTTTATCATCACAGCTACTGAGTATTTTACAAAATGGATTGAAGCTGTTCCTCTAACAACAGTGACTGGTAAACAGATATCTTCATTTATCCTGAATTACATTAGTTGTAGATATGGAATTCCTAATTCTATTGTTACTGATAATGGAAGACCTTTTAAGAATCAGGATGTTGATGAACTTTGTGAAAGATTTCATATCCAACACAGGTACTCTACACCTTATTATCCACGGGGTAATGGTCAAGCAGAAGCTTCTAACAAAACCATTTTGAAGATATTGAAGAAGACAGTAAATGATGCTGGACGTGATTGGCATGTTCAACTCAACCCATCTTTGTGGGCATATAGAACCAGTGTTCACACACCAACATGAGCTACACCATATGCTTTAGTCTATGGAGCAGAAGCGATTTTACCATTGGAAGTTGAAATACCTTCGCTTAGGGTTTCACTTAAGGGATTGATAAGTGATGAAGACTACCGAGTTTCTCACCTTCAAGAGCTTGAACTGTTAGATGAAAGACGCCAACATGCAGCTGATCACTTGAAAGGTTATCAACAAGTCATGTCTCGTAGTTATAACCACAGAGTTAAACCACGGGCATTTCAAGTGGGTGACTTAGTTTTGACGGAAAATCCACATAATCAGCAAGATAGAGAAAAGAAAGGCAAATTTGAACCTAATTGGCTTGGTCCATTTGTTATTGTAGCAGCATATGGTTCTGGAGCATATCAGTTATCCACATCAGAGGGGGACCTGTTTGAAGAGCCAATCAATAGTATTCATCTTAAGAAGTTCTATGTCTAAAAAGTCCTGAAAAAATCAAAAAAATCATAAAAGGTCCTGAAAAAAATCAAAAAAATCAGAAAAATCTTGAAAAACTGCAATAAAAACAAGTGGTGAAAACTTGGCAAACAAGCGCTACTTGTGATCAAAATGGGCTCCTCCATTTATTAGTTTATGTCTTATTTTCACTTTAGGCATCATTCATCCATGTCTATCATCTGTAAATATCTTTCATTATCCATACCATGTAGTGGGAATCTTTAGGTTTCATCATGGCTTGATGAAATTTGTACATATCTTTTATCTTTAGGTTATGTTTACACTGGGGGCAAAACAAAGAAACATACAAGAGAGGGGCAACGAGCTTTCAAAATATCACAAGCAGACAAATAACAGCTTGACAAAACAAAACGAACATTGTCAAATCAAATCAATCACAAACATGTTTATGCCAATGAGAATCAAAAACAACATGATCCAAACAACTATCGAAGTGAGAATATCAATGATGATAACCAAATTGGATGATCTTAATTTGAATAAATGTTTGAAATGCCTTAAGCAGGATTTGAATGGTTGTTTGATTTTCTATCATATCTCTGGAGTAATTCGATGATGTACTAAACTAGAAAAGCAAGGAAGGAGTATGATTTTTCTTTGTCTTCTGTTTGCGAGGAAATCATTAGTACTATGCAAATTGGTCGCGAGACATGTTCTACTATGGATCATGGATGACATTTCGGAATTTACATGGGAAACGGGTTAACTCTTGTCTGTTTATGCAAGCAATACTCAGGTCATCTTGGTTCAATTATACCTAGATGCTTGTATTAACTTGCTATATTAAAAAAAAAAAATCATGAAAGCAATACTCAGGTCATCACTGGTGCTAACATACCCTTTGATGCTTGTATTAACTTTCAACATTTCAAAGCTCTATGATGATACAAAAAGCATGTATAAGATCTCCAAATGGCAATATTGTATGAATGTCCTGCATGGTTAGTATAGATTGCATTCATGTTAGAATTTGCATTTATAGATTTCTAAAAAGCTGGGAAAGAATCAAAGATTTATATCTTTTCAAATATGACTGAGTATATTTTGACATTCACAAAACATTGTTTTATACATTTTACATACATTTGCATTAGAAAATCATAAAAACAAAACATACATACATCATACATTCATTCATCAAATAAATTTTGTCTCATACCATCATGTATATAAATAATCATAAATCATGAAGCCATCATATAGTCCACATCATATATATATCATGTAAAATCATCACTGCATTTCATATATTTCAAAAATGCATGTCAAAATGTACAAGGATGTCAAACTACAAATGATATAATATCATCAAAAATGTGATCATCTCACGGTGTATACAAAATGTCTCAACAGAATATCATAAAAGAGATCATATACAATGCACTAGGCCGAACTATCCTGTGATGGAGCTGGCCTAGGACCTGTACCACCTGCCCCTGATGGACCTGTATCACCTGCCCCTGATGGACCTGCTCCGCCTGACCCCGGTGGCCCTCTAGGAGGTAATGGCTGTGTCACACCCCTGCTGGTAGTACGAGAGCGACCATGAGTAGATCGTGACTAAGTGTAGCTCTCTCTGCTCAGCTGGGACTACATCATGATATCTAGTGCGATAAAACTCTGCCTCTCGAGTAGCCCTCGTAACCTCCCTCATCATATCACCTGGAAAAGTGCTCCCTGCCACTCTCTGTAGGCTATCTGCTAAGGCAATGGCCTGCTCACCCCGCTATCTAGCCGCATCTCTCTCGGCAGTGATCGAAGTCACCTGACCCTGCAACTGTGAAATCAAGGCCTGTGCCTGTGATAGCTGAGCCTGTAAGCTCTGTACTGTGCTCTGCAGAGAATATATCTGACTCGCTACTGTCGGATCCACTGACGGGGATGGGTCAGTATGCCTCATCCGTGGTCCACCTCTGCCTGCCCTACCTCCTCTACTACCTCTCCTGCCGCCTCTCCTGCCACCCCTACCATCATCACCATCATCTCCATGTGAGTCATCATCTCCACTACCCTCCTCGTCATCATTGTCCTCTAAATCATCATCACCTGACTCTGAGTCTCTCTGTCGACGTCTCTGTCCAATTTCAGGAACATGCGTGGAGGTGGATGCTGTAGAACATACTGAACATACTCTGGTGTCGCTCCTGCATCAAGAACATCCCCCTGGTAATCCCACATCTGTGCTCCTAAACTAATGAACTCTACAACAGCTGCATCATAAGAGATCCGTGGGCCCCACACTGCAAGCTCTGCCTGTCGCCGCGCATAAATAGCTGAACCAACAGGCATACCCTGAGTCTGACCAAATTGTCGCAATATACGTCCAGCAAGAAATCTCTCCAAGATCCATGTGGTCCGTCCAATCAAAAATCTGGAAGTGCATACAAAAGGCATCTCCCTCGCATCCTCTGGCCATGGCTCACAATCCAAATATGGTCTCCAGCATACTGTGTCCAAACTATCTAACAGCCGCTGCCAATACACTAGTTTGCCCAGTCTAGGCTGAGCAATAATATGTGCATATCTCCATCTGTATGCTCGACCAGCTGGTCGCTCTCCTCGAGTCAATGGACGTAACACTGCAAAATGCTCCCATGCCCATATCTGTAATAATGAACATCCGACAACAAAACTCCGGCCTCTACCATATACGATATGATGTAACTCGTCATATAAGTGGGCTAGCATACAGGTACCCCATGCATACCGTGTCCCCTGCATCACCATGCTCTCTAAGACATGACCCCATCCGATCGCGAACCCCTTCGACCTATGGTCGGGGCACAACACACCTCCAATGAATGCTGCAAGTACAGCTGGTAGTGGTGGATAGGCATCTGTAATCTCACCCCATGGGATGAAGTACCCAGCAATCTGATCATCTCTGAATATCCGTCTCAAAGAAAGAGTACCTCCAGCCTCTCGTCTGTCAAAAACAACAATCTCTCCCATCACTGGGATCCGTAGGATGCGATATATGTCCTCGGGAGTCACTGTAATCTCGCCGGTCGGTAAATGAAAGGTGTTGGTGTCGCTATGCCACCTCTCTGCAAGTGCTGTCAATAGAGCCCTATTGAGGCGAACCTCGGGCATATCAAGTAATGAAGTCAAACCACAAGCATCGATCACATCTCTATCAGACTGTAATAAATGTGGAATCAATGACCATGTGCTCGGGAAAGTCTCTCGTACCTGCAAGACACCTAGTCTCTCCTGTTCACATACATCATCAAAACAACATCAATATCAAATCATCTTAACGTATCAATGAATCAATCAAATTATTTGTTTTTCATCATCATGGAACACAAATAATCAACATCAAGTTTCTTTCTAACAACTTTAGGAGAAAACTTATCTATCCTATTTGTTTTTAACAACTTTAAAAACAAATTTATCAGCTACTATTTGTTCTCCAACAATTTGGGAAACAAATTTATCATGTGGAACAAAAAGCGCTACAAAACTAATTGTGGGCGCTACAAAATTCCTTATCAGCGCTAAAGAAACTTTTGCGCTACAGAATCAATCAAGAGCGCTACAAAACTTATCATATGCGCTATGAAATATTTTGCGCTACAAGACATATCAAAAGCGCTGTAATAAGTTTCAAATGGGCTAAGAAATCAATAGCGCTACAATACATATCATATGCGCTACGAAATAGTTCACGGGCGCTACGACATTGTATGCACTATGGAAAATTTCAAATGCGCTACGATACGCCTTAAGGGCGCTACAGTATTAAACGCGCTATGAAAATTATTGATTGCGCTATGAAAAACCTTAAGAGCGCTAAAACTCAAAAATTTCTACAATAAACATTAAAAATGTGCGCAAAAACAAAATTTTCGAAAGACAGGAATTTGCGAGACACATACCGGAGGTCCGTAGTGCGCCGGCCGCTGATGACGTCGGATACACTCGAAACGGTGCAGGTGAACTGGAAGTGCCATGATTATCAACTCAGAGCTCAATATTTGCAAATTTTACTAGGTTAAAATTGAAAATGACATGGAAAATGACATTTTTAACCTATATAATGGTAAAATTGGGGCATTTTATCATATTTTTACATACCAGGGGCAATTTCTTCATCAAATTTTCATTTCATATCTTATTAGGTCAATTTATTCATATAATAAGTTTCGAACGATAAATCGATATCTTTAAAATCATAAAAATCCATAAAAAAAATAATAATAATAAAAAAAATAATAAAAAAATAAAAACAAAAAAACAAAAAAAAAATTTCAAATATCGATTCATCGTTCGCGGGGGCATACATCTATCAACATTTCAAATCAATATTTGGGGCAAAATTTCAAAATTCTTTGAAGTAATGCGTAAAACACATCACTTCAAAGAGGGGCAAAATGTATACACCTTAAAATGGTCACATCACATTGTCTGGTAATTAATTAAATATTTTTTAATATTTAATTAAAATCTTCAAAATTCTATCTGCATATAAATAAATTTAAATAATTTATTTGTATTTCTTCATTCTTTCATTTCAATTAAATAAATAAGTTTATTTAATCATCTTTTCGTATTCATTCTTAATTAATTAAATAAACATTACGATTTATTTATATTAATTATCAATAATCTTAATTTGATATGTATTCGTGCATCGTATTCTTCTTCAATATCATTTATAATTAAATATTCTAAAATATTTAATTATTTCCTCAAAATAGATTCTTATATCTATTCATAATTAAATATTTCCAAAAATATTTAATTAAATTCTTCTAAATATTTCAAAAATCTTCTAAAGCCACATCATGATTAAATATTACAAAATATTTAATTAATTCTTCTATAGTTTTCAAAAATTAAAAATCAAATATCAAAAAGCAATAAATGAAATTAAATAAATTTAAATATTTATTTAATTTGGGATTTATCTTCAACTCCCGGGAAGCAAACGGCCAAAACAGAAAATTAAATTTCTTCTATTCCTGTGCAGGTTTGTTCCCGTGGGTTGAAGACAGGATTCCATCCTTCTCTCCAACCTCTCAACCTCCCCCATTTTCTTCTCAACCTCTCAATCTCTCACCATTCAAATTTACCAGACAAATTCATAGCCATAGATTCTTGCCAGCCGGGATGGAGCCTGCAAAAAATCTATAAATACAGCTGCCGGGAGCTCCAAAATCATATAGAATTTTAAGCAAGTAAACTATAGGAAAATTACAAGTAGCATTAGCATTCATAGAGCATTTTCATAGCAATAGCATAGAATCATAGGAATAACAGTAGAATCATGACATTTTCAATTCACAGCCCCTGTACATAATCTGCAGCCCCTGTCCATATTCATTTGCATTTTCACTTTCATCATCATCTAGAAAAGTTTTCTTTTGCATACTCGTTCTGTAGCAGCCATTTGGAGAAGCTTACACAATCTCAGAGCCAAAAAGCTTCAAAAGAATCTCTGTGGATAGAGAAAAATGGGACGACATTGAAGAAGATTTTGTTTGTTTAAATTTAATTTAATTTCTTTAGTTTAAGGTTTCATTTAGTGTTTTATGTTTTCTTTTACATTTCAATTAAGCATTATACACAATTATAATTTACTAAAATATGAGAGAAAATAAAAAGAACCACTACAAAGTATGTGTAAAAATAAATGCCCAAAAATAAGTTCATATGCAAATGTTATGGCCCTCCAAATCTCCCAAATTGAGAATGTATAGATAAATCACTAAGAAAACTTAACTTTTGAAAAAGATAAAGGCCCGAACTTAAAATCACCCACAAAATCATGAAGAGCATAAAATTCTACCCCAATTTAAAATAATTATGTTGAAATATGAGCTTGTTGTACAATAATAAAGCCTTTAAAAATGGGCTTCAAAAACTAAACTTTGAATGGTGAAGGTGACCAAAAAAGCTAAGTGTTTGCTAATGTCATCATGATTTCACTACCAAGTTTGGTAATAGTACTACCAAATATGGAGGTCCACCAAATGTAGCTATAACAACAAAAAAATACATTTGCTAAATTTGAAGGTGTGGCTAAGTTTAGAGGTGCTCCCAAATTTGGAGAAACTTCCAAAACTTCAAAAAATTGCTAAAAAATCCATCAAATTGGTAGATTGGTATAGATTGGAGGATTATTTTCACAATTTTTTATTTAAATAAACTTTTAAAAAAATTATTAAAAAAATCTTTTGGGCAAGGGGTTAAACCCCCTACCACTCATATAACAAGGGCCATAGCCAAAGGGGTCTCCACCATGTTCATGGATAGGGGTGGTACCCTTGGTTATCATGCCTCTTTATGGGGTGAATCCCAAGGGCTTGTCTTTGTGTCATAGTAGGGTTGTGGCAAGGGGAAAGTACCCTCACAATACCCCCTAAATATTAAGAATATTTTTAAATTTTAATAATATTTTTTAAGATAAAAACTTTTTTTAATTAAAAGAATGTACTAGGGAGTAAAGGTGGCAGTAGTGGTGGAGGCACATAAAACTAAAAAAAATAAAAAAATTTGGTAACTAGCACATACTTTGAAGCTATATTAATGGTGGCTACACAAACTAGTACAATGATACCCAAGTCAAACCCCCAAAAATTCTCTTTTTTTAATCACCAAACTCTACCATGTCTTATATAAAAATAGAGGTTTTAGGGCCTTCTCAACACCAATGATAACATTAAGAAAATGCCCCTAAAAATCTTATAAGATCTAGGTAAATCTTTCTTTTTAGTGAAAATATTATTTTGTATTGGTAAATATTTCCTTTTCTAAAAAGAGATTAGTTTATTGGAAAATTTATACGCATCACTCAAATTTTGTAAAAAATCTGGTGAATCTTAGCAAAAACTAGCTATGAAAATTGATTATCATTGTGAATATTTAAATCTCTGTCAATGCAATCCCCTAATATTTTTTTTTCTTAAAGTTGAAGCAAGGGCCTTATGGTGACATGGATAAAGCACAAAGATCATTGAAAAAATACACTATTGATAAAGCATTGAAGCACATGAAGAATGAATTTTTTTAAAATACAATGCAATGAAATTTTAAAATATCCAAAATATTGTGTGAATGAATTTATACCTTATATTACTTTGTGATTAAATAATCGATATTCCATTCTATAGAGTTCTAAGAATTTTTCTATTAAAATGTCTTATTTCCATATCCCCATCTCACTTCCCTTGCAATGAATTGTGCATCACTAAAAATAGCAAAGATGTTAGTTAATATTTATTGTGCTATTGGTGCCATATAAATTAATGTGGTATGGAGGGCCCACAACTACTCCAACAAATCTCTAGGACCAAATCAATTGCTAGTAGGTGGTATAGATGTCAACAAAGCTTGGTTTTAAAGTTGTACCATTGGTCACGAGGATTGTGACATGGAAATAGGACTTATGTAAAATAAAATTGATTTCATGTGCTTCTAAATGTTTAAATCATTTGCATATATGGAGGTGGGATGGGAGAAGAAAATATTATTAATTCCCTTGAACTAAAAGTTAAAAAAAAAGTTATGGTGGGTCTGTGGGGAATTTGAATGATAAAGGATTTATATATACCAAAAGATTTATCGATAATTTTATTTTCCTTTTTTTTACATTTTATTTTTATTGGTTTCTTTATTCTTGGGCTCTTGGTCTCTATTCCTTTCTTTCTCCTTTTTATATATCCTTGGCCTACAATCTAATTCATTTTTTATTTCACTTTGAGTTGTTGATCAATGCTTAATTGCATGGATCAAAATAAAGTTTTGGTTGAGGAAAATTTTTAAAAGACAAGTACTTAGAAGTTTGTGGAATGAAATATCAAATGGCTTGTTGGTCTCCTAAAATGATTAAATAACTAATCCTTTATAGTTGTGATTCAGAGACTGGGCATCTAACCTGAATAGCTATTCAATCATCATGAAGGTGCATTTAACTTGTCAACCTAGGGACGTGAACTTGAAATGGGTCGACACAATATGTGCACTAGGGGCTCAAGTAGCCATTGCATTCTATGGCTAAGAAACACAATACTGAAAGTAAATTGCTGGAAAGAAATGAAACAAATGTTGAACATCAACTGAAAACTATGCTAAGCTAAAATGCATAACAAGAATGGAAATTTGAACAACAAGTAGGAAACTACTCTGTCTACTTCAGCTACAGGAATAGTCACATAATGAAATTCTAGTGGCTACAGGAACAGTTGATGCCAAATGTCTAACTAAACACTAAACAGTAATCAATTCTAAGTTAATGATAAACTAAGAAGACAGATTACTTACCAAGTGGGCCCCCTTGGATAAGTATCCTCTAAACTAACAAGAAATCAGATGCTTGAACTCAAAACTTTTATTTCATTCCCTGTAAATCATGCATACAAAGAGTAATGTATTTGTATTGCTGAAACTGGAGAATGCAAGTACAATACCAAATCGTGCAACTCCTGAGGAAGGAGCATCAAATTACTATTTATACTGCAGCTAAACAAGGCAGTCAACTCCACGACTGGGAGGATGCCATTTAGGGAAAACAGGGGAAAGTGGAGCAATAGCGGTTACGCATGTAAGGAATCTGGCCAGACATGCAAGTCAAGCACAGATTCAACACAGTAGTAATGCCCATGCATGCTCGATCATTAAGGTCCACTACAAGGCGGTTACACTCAGTTGCATGAAGAATCTTTGTTGTCAGCTGCCTTTGGCTTGGAGCGATTCCTCAGCTGGACGTTATGGTGCATTCCCAACTAGCGGTGTCTTCCTCAACTTAGATCATTAAATTTGCATGCCAGACTTGGTACAAATAATAACCGCACATCTATAACCACTATAAGAAACATCCATTAATCACATGCAAAATCAATATAGATAACCCACATATTATGCCAAATGTCATTAAAGCTTGCAGAGATTGGATATTTTCAAATTTTAATGGTTTGAGGGAAACATTATGCCAATACCAACACTTAAGCATCAAAGTCCATGGCATCTATTAGCAAATAGACTATAGATTTTACCCAAAATTAGACCAAAAACTAGGCTCATCACTCCCCCCAACCTAATGTTTTGTTGGTCCTCCAGTAGGGGAAGGGTTGTTCTTCTGCTTGGTCAAAGCTCTAAAATTTACAATAGAGAGTTGTCCAACATCAATGGCTGCAGTGTGTGAGTCTAGGTCCCAATAGAATCCTCCCAATCTTCCAAACCTATTCCATCTCTACCTTTCTGCAACAACATCAAACTGGTAAAATCTAAAATTTGGCATGGGCCACATGAGCTAGGTGGCTGGAAAATTCAGGGGAAGCCAATCTCACCCCTGTGCTCTCCCAATCTCAATATACCTCTCAATTATTTTTAGGGTTGCAACATAATTGTGGATGGAATGAGGCTCAACCTGTTTCAGTTCATCAGTCAAACTATTCCATCTCTAGGATAAACATCTCCCCATGGCCTCTTCCTTTAGTGTTGTCTTTACCTCATACTCACTGTAAACTGCCTCAATCCAAGGCATAATTCTATTGGCATAACTTGGTCTAAGCAACATTCTACACCATTATTTGTAAATGTCCCTTGGGTTGCTTGATTCAGCTCTAACATGCAGGGGAATATCATATTCCAATTGTTTATAAGCACTGTGTTGTTGTCCCCAACTAATCTCATTTTGTACCCAAGACATGAATGCTCTCAATTGAATATCTCCAACATATAACAGTGAATTCCAATCATGGTCTTTTGTGACAACATAATTATGTAAATAAAATTCACACGCAAATTTTTCATTTCAGGTGAGGCAATCCTATAAGAATTGAATAATTCCATGGGGGTGTCAATAGAAGGATTCAAACCTGAGGAAAATTTGGACATCTTAAAAGAGAGATACCTCTCCTTTAGGAGCAGAGCATAGACTCTTGGAGGATCTCTGGTCATGCCCACAAAAGGATATAAAAGTCACAACAGAACTAAACCTGGGAATTAGACATTCCAATAGGTGACTAACATCTTCTCATGGTGGTTCATTTACTTTATCAAACTAGGGACATATACTTGAAACGGAGTAGCACGGTATGTGCACTAAGAACTAGTTTCTAGAAAACAAATGCTTAAAATAAGTGTAACGCAAAGCTTTCTAACTCAAACACAACTCGACTAAAACAGAAATCATAACAACTATTATTAAAGGACAAATTGTGAACTGGCCTTATGCTGCAGGAACAGACACAGGGATGGATTCCCGATGCTGCAGGAACAATACAAGGCTGAGTTTGTATTGAAATCTATAGAAATAGATTCTAACTAGTGATCAACATGAAATGAACAGTTAACTACAACAACTTGCTACAAAATACTTACTAAGTGGGCCCCCCTAGCAAGCATCAACTAGATTACACAAGAAGTTGACTCAAAGCTTCATCGAATTTAATTCATATTCAGAACCAGGATACATCGATTACTCTGTTTGAAAATAAAACTTTTAACACCGAACTCTATTGCTTATTCAACTTAACTTTAACTCATACTGTTTCATCCTCGTTCACTCATGCAGGAGGAACGGTTATTTAAATGAAAAAGACAACAAACTAACTAACAGAGGAAGTCATGATCATAAATACATTCTGAATCTGTGGAACAGATATTTATAAATGAAAGTCTATCTGCTCGATGCGACCCAGAGAAAATATAGCATTACACACTCCCTAGATCAAAGGACCGTTAAAGCTCCTTCCCAAAGATTTAGTCAAAGAGTTATTACTGGAACAACTTCTTCAACGGAGCTGAGATTCTTTGCGCTTGATCAACTTCTGCTCCCTCCAACAACCTGCAATAAGCGACAGAGGTGAAGGAAAGCATACACACAAGTGACACGACATCCATTCATTAATCACATGTTAATCCTATTCCATTATCCAAAATTATAAGCATACATCAGCCATGCAGGAGGTCAAAAAGGTAATTAATGAAGTTGTCAAGCTACAGGAATATGGAATTCATTGCTACAGGATACCACCCGAAAAGTCTTTAATCAACAGGTTTAAACAACTATTAATAACAAAAGTAAGCGTATCAAAAGTTCGAACTATGAGCATATTTAAGGCTCATCATTTTTCCCCCTACTTATCGTAATGTTGGTCCTCCAGCATTGACTTTCCTTATTATTTCCCTAAAATTTGTTGGAGAAGCATGACCCTATAGTGAAGTTCCAAACTTGTAGTAAAAACCTCTGGTAAACTCCCATCTTTCAAATCTGCGGTTTTATATTTCTTCATTGATTTCCTTGGCTTGATAGGGATAGAGCGGCCATATTAAAACTGGGGGTTGGAAAGTCAGTGGCATCCATAATTCAAATCTGCTTTGCAAACCCAGTTGCATGTACCTTTATGTTCTCCTGAGTGTTGCTGTGAAGTTCAAAGGGCTATGAGGACAACCTCTATCTTTCTTAGACCAATCGTCAATTTTTCCCACCTTGCCTCAATCCTGGAAGAGGCAAGTTTCCAGAATATATATTTCTGCTCTTTGAACTCACTGTATACCTGTTGTCTGATGTCAAAAATTTTCTCTCTTTCCTGAGGGTAATTCGATCCATAAGTAACTTTAAGCCAGGTTCTAAAAACTGTGCGTGGGTCTGTACTCTCAGCTCTTAGAAGAATAGGTTCATCTCTTTCTGCTTCTTCATATGTTTCCAATTGTCTCCCATAATTGACCTCATTTGCAGCCCAAGACATAAGTTCCCTTAGATGGATATCACCTATATAAAGGAGTGGGTTCCATTTAGTTTTTGTAGGAATTAAATAACCATGTAAATACAGTTCACACATGGAGTTTTTCAACCAATTAGGGGCCACTTCATAGGCATCATAGAATTCTGTGGTGGTTTCAATATCAGGATCCAAATTTCTGGAGATCCTCATTAGTTTGAACCAAAAAAACTGTTCTTTGAGGCACATTGCATATACTTTGGGCGGCGGCCTACACTCCATTATTTTTCCAATTATTTCCATCATTTCATCCATTTTCTTCTGCATATCTTGAATTTCTTTCTTTTTCCTTTCAATTTCCGTTTGTAGCTTTTTCTTTTCCTCATCCCATAAACTTTGTTGGACTTCAGTTTTGGTGAGATGGCGAAAACATAAAGTCTGGAATGACATAGGCTCCCAATTAACTTTCAGAAATTCCAAGTATGCAATTAGTAAAGTCCTTTTGTACACAACTAAAACTGTGCAAACTTTAATGGGCAATGGATTATCATAGGGTATTTCATGCAGTTCAAGCACACTTTCTTCTTGATGTAGGACAAAATCCTCTTGCTGCAGGATGAAGCCCTATTGCCGCGTGGGAGAAGATTGTTCTTCCTCAGAGATTTTCTCAGTCGCACAAGCTAAGTCGTCCAGACTCAGCATTTTCCCTTTATCAACATTATTGGGTTATGCTGCCTCAGGAATAGCAGAAGAGCTTTGTGGAACATTTGCAGACATACCCAGGGAGTTATCATGACCTGATTCATCAGAGTCGTCCAATATTAGGACAATTTCTGTTTGAATGGAGGTTGTAGCAAGCTTAGACTGTTTCCTCAATGAACTCCTTCTTGGTAGTTTTGCATAAGGGGCAGTAGCAAAATATGCTTCCTTAGTAGTCCTCTTCCTAGCTAGTCTTGAAGATCCAGACTCGGCAGGGGAAGAAGATATTGGAGTATTAACGGGTGTTGCTACAGGAGAGACAGAGACAGGCGAAGACCCCACAGGAGAGGATGAGGCAAATTTTTTTTGTCTTTGAGTATGTGGGTCTGACTCAAGAGTCTGCCCTACCCCAGATGACTCACCTACAATTGTCTTTCCTTTTTCTCTCCTAGTGGCAGACCTTGTTTGAACACTGGTAGAGGACATTGGTATAGAAGCTGCAGGACTGGACGTTGCAGGAGCAGCAAATTCTTGCTCTGTTTTTGTACTTGTGGACTCAATTCTCCTTTTCTTTCTTCTAGGCTACACAGGTGGTGCCCTAGGGGGTTCAGGCGGTTGAAGACCTTTTCAGGCAACAAACTCATTCCATGAAAGAGGTGAAACATCCCTTAAAGATCACTCAGTCAAAAGTTTTATTAAGACATGATGTGTGACAGAGTTTTCTTTACCCCTTTGGGTTTCGTGTGCACTATTTTGCAAAAGGTTTTTCAAGAAATTTAGAATATTCACTACTAGTCCATGTCTCATATGACTTAACAATTTAAAATGATATGAATGTAGTTAAGAGAAGTGCCCTTCACAAGTTAAATACTTGATAATAAAGATGGCGTACTAAGAGTATGGATAAGGCAGAGACATTCTTTTGCACCCTTACTTTGAGATTTCCAAAGGCCCATCAGCTGGTAGGGTAAACTCTGCCCTAGCAAAGATAGCATCCCTTCCAACAGGAAAATTTTTACCAACTGTCGGTAATCCAGTAACTTCTGCAATTCTTTCCTCTGTCACAACCACTGCCAAGCCCCATACCATAGCCTCATTTTCTAAAAATGTTCTTAAGAATTCGCTCGCAGCCTCTTCATCAAAAGAATCAATTCTCAAGAAATAATTTAACCATCCACAATTGGCGAATGCTTGGATTATCTGAGGATCCTGTGTCAACGCCTCATGAGCCACAGGCTCGTGCCTCACCAGTTGGCCACCCATGATCAAAAACCCTTAAACAAAAACTCAGACTGATGCTGAAAGCTTGCAAAAGACTCTTCTTCCTTACTGCATTTTTTTTTCTTACTAAGAATAACAACTAGATATTTGCATAAAATAATTTTAATAACTACTTAAACTAAGTAATTAGCTTGTTCTTAGGATATGGCTTCACAATCATACTTTAGAAAGTACAAGAACATAACTATTTTGGCAAACGTAAATTTTGCACAGGAAAATTTCAAATTAGAATACCCCCGCCCCCTACTTAGCATTTGACATGTGTCCTCACATGTGCAGGGTGATAAGTTTAAAGCGTGCAATTACGGCTGACATATACATTACAATAAATGAATAAACAGAAAGAATAAATTATGCGATAATGAAAATATTTCGCGTACCTTGAAGTTAGTTCTCGGGCATATCGTAAAGGACAACAACGTATCATGAAATGATAGCTGGGAGATTTAATGCATGAATGAGGTGGAGTGGCAATATGGATGACGTGGCAGATAAAGTAATGAATGATGTGATAGATGAAAAGAAACAGAGAAAAGTGGTTTCCTTTAAAAAAAGAAAACTTTATTATGGGCGGTCAACGCAATACTTAAAGAGAAGCTGCAAGAAAAAGGCCTAAGCCTTTTGCTACAGGAAGACCAGTCGAATCAAACTTTTTCAGAAACTCTTCCTTTGATGTCGGCTTATGATATAACCATAGTCGATGTCCATTAACTAGCAATTTGAAACAGATTGGATCAATTGTGTCCAATTGTACTGAACCGTTGTCAAACACATTCTCAACTTCATAGGGACCGAGCCAGCGGGTGGTGAGCTTACCTTGGTTTTCTTGATACCTAGAATCATATAGCAGAGCCCAATCACTAGCAGAGAATTGCTTGGTTTTGATGTGTTGATCGTGCCATTTCTTTCTTTGCTGTTGGACAGCTTATGTATGCTGCAAGGTAGCTTTTCTCATTTTGTCTAAAGCATTCAGCTACAGGAGACGTTCCTTCTGTGCTTCAGAAATGTCTATATTGAGTTTGAGAGCTGTCCTCAAAGTTTTATGTTCAAATTCAATGGGCAACATGACTGTTTTCCCATAAAGCAATTCAAAAGGTGTAAACCCAATTGTTGTCTTCCATGCAGTTCTGTAGGCCCAGACTGCTTCAGGAAGACTACTGCTCCAATCTTTCCTATGGAGCTGCACTATCTTTGTTAGGATTGCCTCGATTTCCCTGTTTGTAACCTCTGCCTGACCATTGGCTTGAGGTTGATAGGGGCTGGATTTCCTATGCTTGATTTTATAGTCATTCATTAGTGCAATGATCAAATTGGACGTGAACTGATTTCCCTGATCAGTTACAAGCTCTCTAGGAACTCCAAATCTAGTGAAAATTTACTCATACAGAAATTCAACAACCTTGTTATCATGAGCATGAGTCATTGCCTTTACTTTAACCCACTTTGTTACATAATCCGTGCAAACCAGAATGTATGACTTACCATTGGATGGTGAATCAATTGGTCCAACAAAATCCATTCCCCATTTATCAAAGGGGGTGACTATTACCTGTGGATATAGTGGAATTTCATCTGACCTAGATGGTCTTCCCATACGTTGGCATCTGTCACATCTCCTTGTATAAGCTACAACATCCTTGTGTAATGTTGGCCAATAATATCTTGTTGTAAGAACCTTCAATGATGTTCTCTTGGCAGAAAAATGTCCCCCACATGGTTCATCATGGCAAGTGTGCAAGATATCATAAGTTTCATCTTCTCTTACACATATGCACATAACTTGATCAGGTCTTGTGTAAAACAGACAATTTGCAATCCATGAAAAGTTAAAACTTTTCTCAATTAACAATTTCTTGTCTTTTGGGGAGAAGTGAGCTGGTATTCTACTTGCTGCTAGATAATTGGCAATGTCTGCATACCATGGAGTGTGTACAACAATAGAAAATAGGTGTTCATCAGGGAACCTATCATCAATGACTTCTTGTTCAGCTGGTGTAGTTGTTTGAAGCCTTGATAAAAAATCAGCCACAACATTAGCTCTACCTAGTTTATCAATGATGGTAATGTCAAATTCTTGCAACAACATGAGCCATCTTGCCAACCTACTAGATATGGCAGGCTTGTTCATCAGATACCTAATTGCTGCATGGTCAGTGTGAACAAATATATGATAACCTGTGATATAATGCCTAAATTTATTCAAAGCATACACTACTGCTAGCAACTCCTTTTTTGTAACAGTGTAGTTTAGCTCAGTACCTTGAAGGTTTTTGCTGATAAAATAGATAACATGCTCAATTGAATTTTTTTTTTGGGCTAAAATTGCCCCTATACCAAAATCAGAAGCATCTGCATGGATGTGAAAAGGCAGAGTCCATTTTGGACCTTGAAGAACAGGGGCTTTAGTAAGCAAATCCTTTAGCTGCAGGAAAGATTTTTCACAGGCCTCTGTCTAATCGAATGTAGAATCCTTAGTTAATAAGGCATATAGTGGACTGACAATTTTGCTGAAATATTTTATAAACCTTCTATAATACCCTGCATGACCAAGGAATATTTTGACATCCTTCTATTTTTTAGGAGTTTGTAAATTCATAATAACTTCAATTTTAGCAGGGTCAACCTGAATTCTATCCTTGGAGAGATGATGGCCTAGAACAATACCTTCTTGCATCATCATAAAGCACTTTTCACTGTTCAGAGACAAATTTTTCTCTCTACACCTTTCCAATACTTTTTCTAAATTCACTAGTGCCTCTTCAAATGTAAGTCCATAGGTAGTGAAGTCATCCATATAAATTTCCATACAGTCATGAGATATATCAGCAAAAATACTAATTATTGCTCTCTGAAATGTTGTTGGCGCATTGCATAGACCAAAAGGCAAGACTGAGTAAGCAAATGTTCCCCATGGATAGGTAAAAGTGGTCTTATCTTGATCTTCAGGGGCAATTTTTATCTGATTGCATCCACTGTAGCCATCCAAGAAGGAGAAATAGTTTTTACCAAACAGTGAGTCTAGCACCTGGTTTACAAATGGTAGTGGAAAGTGATCTTTTTTAGTGGCAGTGTTCAACTCTCTATAATCTACACACACTCTCCATTTTCCACCTTTCTTAGGAACAATAACTAACAGAGAGACCCATTGACTGTCAGAGATTGGGTAGATAAAACCAACATCAAGCAACTTTTGAAGCTCATTCTTAACTATTTCCCTGAGTGCTAGATTTATTCTTCTTTGAGGCTGCCTAACTGGTAAACAATCTTCTTTGATATAGATCATATGAGTACAAATTCGAGGATCTATTCCTTTCATGTCACCATATTCCCATGCAAAAGCTTTATGCTGATCTTGTAGCATTTTGAATAGGACAGCCTGTTGAGATTGTGACAGCTTGCTATTGATATTCAAACATTGACCTAGAGACAATTCTATCTGCTTAGTGTGATCACTCATAGAATCTACAGGTGATGTTTGTACCTCTTATGGAAGCAAGTTATGAAAAATGGCAAGAAATTTAGGCAGCAAACTCTCAGAATTCAGTTGTTGCAGAAAACATTATAGATGACCACTATTTGGATATGATGAACTACATATATCAGAGTTAGACTGTAGAATTTGAAAAATCAAGGCATCCTCATTCTGAAGTTGTGAGAATGGATCAGTTTGGAGCATCATTAATTGAACCAACAAATTGGCTTCTTTAGTTTCTTCCCCCACATCTGGCCAAACAGGTTGGGACAAATCTGGTTGAGGTCGAGCAGGCGGATACAAAGCCAATTTTTTTGTGGACTGTCCATCAGAAATAGTCATATCTCCATAATGACATCCTATAAAAGCATCAGCAGTTGCTAACCATGGTCTACCTAGGATAAAATGGTATCCTCCTAAAGTTTCCTTAGTAGATAATACTGTAAAATCAGCTGGGTATTCCCAAGATTCAAGAGTGACAATTACATCTTCCACCATTCCATCAGGTGTGACAGTGGAGTTATCAGCAAGCTGCATGACTGTAGGTGTAGATTGAATGTTTAGGATGTTCAAATTTTCCATAGTATGCTTGGTCATGACATTAATGGCAGCACCAAGGTCAATTAAAACATTTTTTACAATTTGGCCATTTATATGTATTTGCACTACAGGACTTCCAAGGTCAGTGTACTTTGGAATGACTACATTTTCCAACATTATATCAGCCAATTTCCCTAAAACATGAATTGTTTGGGGATCCTTTTTCTTCCATCCAGGTTTCTTCAAACATGCCTCTTTAATGGCTTTTCCATAAATTGGAACATCTTTAATGGCCTGAAATAAAGAAATTTGAATTTGTACATTCTTTAACTGATCTAGAATGTCAAAAGTGGGTTCTTCCAGGGATTTAGATGTGATACTTTGTAACCTCTGAGGAAAAGGTGGTTTGTCTTAACTTTACAAAACAGGCTCCTTAGAAAGCATATCAGTTATAGGCATATGCTTAGTAGGATCAGCAGGTGCAGTAAGTTCTTCAAGGGAAGAATCTGGTATCTCAGTAATTAGAGGTGGTTGTGGAGCAGGAAGAGTGGTTCCAGACCTCAAATGGATATCACTAATGTTTAAGGCATAAGCTAGATATTGGTTGGCTTCAGCAAAATACATGGGTTTTTGATGTTGCTACTGTTGCTTATTATTGAGATTTGACAACGGCTGAGCAGACATAGGCATTTGTTTTGGAGGGCCAGTATTTGTGGAAATTGCTACAGGAGGTGGCATGAGGGCCTGAGGTTGTGGCTGTGGAAGTTGTAGGAACCCAGGGGACTGGTTCTGCCATTGCTGAGAACCTCTCCATTGAGGATTTTGCTGTCAATTACCTTGGGGTGGGGTCCATTGTCCTTGTGGCTGCTACCAACCTCCTTGAGGAGATTGCGATTGAGGGGTTTGATAGTTAGGCCAAGGTGGTGGTGGTCCATATGTAGGTTGTCATTGATTATTATAGCTAGAATAAGGATTACCAAAAGTCAAAGGGTCTTGAGGCATACCTTGTCTTTGAGCCCATGGTCTCCTTTGTGTAACAAAGAACACTTGATCATCATCACCTTCTACTGGCTTAAAGTCAGTAGGTAATTGCTTAGCTTCTAGATTAGCCACCATCTTGCATCTGCAATCACATTTCTTCTATCTGCAATGTGAACAGAACTCGACCAAGATTGCTTCATCTTCCTCATGTTTCTTCTGAGCTTGCATAGTGTCCAGTTGTGTACCCATATTGTTAATGATATCCTGCTTAAAATCAGACAGCAAATTTATGATCTCCATCCGGGAAACTCCATTGGAAGAAGACTTTCCCACTGCAGCATGATAACCTCTACCCTTCTTCACATTTGCTTGGGAGTAATTGAGACATATCTTCATGAGATCATCCCAAGATGCTTGAGTGATATCACTGCCTCCCATCAGGTCCAAGCATCTATGCAAGTATCATTGATTCCTCTTAGAAAAAGTAATTTCTGAGATTCTTCATTAAGAGTATGGTCTAAATTCTTCTTCAAAGAAAACATGAATCTTGATATATAATCCTCCATACTTTCATCTTCCTTCTGTTGAATTTAAAATATGTCATCACCTTTACTGCCACTCTTACAGTATTCCTTGTATTTCTCAAGGAGTTTTGTTTGCATGACTGGCCAGCTATCGACAACACCCCTTCCCAGACTCATGAACCATCTGAGAGCTCCCTCCTTCAAGGTAGCAGGAAACAATTTCAGTTTGTGAGCATCTGAAGTGTAGTCATAACTACGACAGAGGATATCAAACTCGAACAAGAAGGTCTCTGGGTCTTCTGTGACTAAGCCATAGAACTTGGGAAGCAAAGAAGAAGGAATATTCTTAAGGTTGTCATTGTTTTGCTAAGGAGTAATGGGGAATTCAAAAGTAGGAGGTCGATTTGGGGGATTACCGACCATGTTCACCTAACCAAGTATAGGAGCAAATGGTTTTTCTTCAGGTTCTTTGTCAAATGGGCCAAATAGCAAGTCAGCACACAGATCTTCAGCAAATGGGTCAGTATCTAAGTCTCCTTCGTCCTCAAATAGGCTATAAGCAGATTCAGTTTTCTTGGCAATGAATGGCAAGTTGGGGAGAAATCTTCCCTGAGCGTCTCTCCTTCTATGCATGCAATGAAAAGGAATGGGATTTTAAAAAGATTTTGAAAAATTGACTAAACTACTGCAAACAATGACTATAGCAAGTTCTTAGATTGACAGCCTCCCCGGAAACGACGCCAAAAAATGGTCACGCCCACAAAAGAATATAAAAGTCACAACAGAACTAAAACTGGGAATTGGACATTCCAACAGGCGACTAACATCTTCTCATGGTCGTTCATTTACTTTATCAAACTAGGGGACGTATACTTGAAATGGAGCAGCACGGTATGTGCACTAAGAACTAGTTTCTAGTCACCATCTATAGAAAACAAATACTTAAAAGAAGTGTAACACAAAGCTTTCTAACTCAAACACAACTCGACTAAAACAGAAATCATAACAACTATTATTAAAGGACAAACTGTGAACTGGCCTTATGCTGCAGGAACAAACACATGGATGGATTCCCAATGCTGCAGGAACAATACAAGGCTGAGTTTGTGTTGAAATCTACAGAAATAGATTCTAACTAGTGATCAACATGAAATGAATAGTTAACTACAACAACTTGCTATAGAATACTTACTAAGTGGGCCCCCCTAGCAAGCATTAACTAGATTACACAAGAAGTTGACTCAAAGCTTCATCAAATTTTATTCATATTCAGAACTAGGATACATTGATTACTTTGTTTGAAAATAGAACTTTTAACACCGAACTCTATTGCTTATTCAACTTAACTTTAACTCATACTGTTTCATCCTCATTCACTCATGCAGGAGGAACGGTTATTTAAATGAAAAAGACAACAAACTAACTAATAGAGGAAGTCATGATCATAAATACATTTTGAATCCACAGAACAAATATTCATAAATGAAAGTCTATCTGCTCGACGCGACCCAGAGAAAATATAGCATTACACACTCCCTAGATCAAAGGACCGTTAAAGCTCCTTCCCAAAGATTCAGTGAAAGAGTTATTACTGGAACAACTTCTTCAACGGAGCTGAGATTCTTTGCACTTGATCAGCTTCTGCTCCCTCCAACAACCTACAATAAGCGACAGAGGCGAAGGAAAGCATACACACAAGTGACACGGCATCCATTCATTAATCACATGTTAATCCTATTCCATTATCCAAAATCATAAGCATACATTAGCCATGTGGGAGGTCAAAAAGGTAATTAATGAAGTTGTCAAGCTACAGGAATATGGAATTCATTGCTACAGGATACCACCCGAAAAGTCTTTAATCAACAGGTTTAAACAACTATTAATAACAAAAGTAAGAGTATCAAAATTTTAAACTATGAGCATATTTAAGGCTCATCAATCTCTACATTCCAAAATCTTTGGTTCCAAGGCTACCATATCATCTACCCTTTGCTTCAGGGTGGCAATTTTTGCATTTTTATCCTCAATTTCTTCATCCCTCTTTTGAATTTCCTCCTTTAATTTTCATTTTTCCTTTTTCCATTCTTCCTCTCTTCTTTGTATTTCTTTCCATAAATAAAAAAGATCTGCATGCATTGTAAAATCAGGAGGCTTATGGATTCCTACGAGTATTTTTGATGGTGGTTCCTCATATGGTACTATTTGCATGGACTCAGGCTGTCCAGTTATCTCGAGCTACAAAGGTATTGTTTATTCTTCCTTTTGTTGCAGGGATTGTTGTTCTTGCTCTTGCAGTGGTTGCAGGAACTCCTGCTCAGGTTTTGGTTGTTGTTGCAGGACTTCTTGCTGCGGGACCTCTTGCTCATGCTGCAGGGAGTCCTGATTTTCCTCCAATTCTTCTGCAATGTTAGCAAGATCAGCCAGTGTTATATTTGTTGCTCTCTTAAATATGTCTCCTTCTCCTTCAACATTCTCCTGCTCCATTGGAGTTTCAGGGTCCTCATGTGAGGTCTCACTAGGTTTAGAGCTTTCCTATGGAGGTGTACCAAACGCAGGCCCAGCTGGTCTTGATTTCCTTGGGGATCTCTCACATTTTCCTTTGGCTGCAGGATGAACAGTATCAACCTTCCCCTTCTTAGAACTTGGCACCACTCTTTTTACAGGCTGTGTTTTAGCCTTCCTTTTTCTCATTTCTACTTCTCTCTATTGTGCCCTAGTTTTCAAGAGGGTTTCAAGCATAATTTCATCGTCAGAACCTGAGGAAGGGCTTTCTTTTTCTGTATGCTTTGTTTTAGAACAACTGATTTCTATAGCTTCTTCTGTTGTAGGAAGATTCACACTAGAGCCAACACTAGAGGTTGAAGCGCTAGGAATGGCTTCAGTTGTGCTTACCCTCTTGCCAGACCTGCAAGATTGAGGTATAGCCCTAGATGGAAAATGATCAACTTTGATAAACTCTTCCCAATGGTGGGAAACAAAATTATCCCTACCTTTTTGAGTTTTGGCCGCCATGAATGAGAAAAGATTGAACAACATATTAGGAACATTCATCCTGTTGTCGTGCCTCATATGATTCAAAATCTTGAAGTGGATAGAGTGCAATTTTGACTAGCGACCTTCACAGGTGATGTATTTGATGACATACATGGCTATCTGCTTCCACAGCTCAGGCAGAGACATTCTCTTTGTGCCCTGTTTGTCTATGCTCAATGGGGGATCATTTGGCTCTATAAATTCAACCCTAGCTGACCCGGCGTCTTTGGAAGCAGGGTAATTTTCACCATCAGCAGGTAACCCTATAACCTCTGTAATTATTTCACTTGTTGCCACAACTTCCAACCCTTTTACTGTGGCTTTTCCTTCTAAAAATGTCTGAACAAATTCAAGGGCAATGCCTTCATCAAAACCATCCAACTTCAAAAAGTAATCTATCCATCCACAGTTTTGAAATTTGGCCAGGCATTGTGCATCCTGCAGTAAAATACCATGCACCATGGGTTTGTTTCGAATTAACCCACCTCCCATTGTCTGCAATCAAACAAATGCTCTGCAACTTCTTTTCCTATAATTCCCCTTTTTCCCAGTACCACCCTGCTAAATTTCTAGCGCTACTGCCAACTGACTTTCTTTTCTTTTGTTTTGCAACTGTGACTCTTCAACTGAAGATTTTGATAGGGTCAATAATGGCAAGAAAAAGGGGTAATAACGGAGAATCATGATAGGAAGAAATGGCAGTTGCAGTTACTATCACTTCACACATGCAAGCTGTCCTCTCACTCGGACTTCAAATTAGCTCATTTCAAATTTCTGATGTAGCCTAGTATGAATTGACACATGGGCAATAAATTCCCAAAATATTTGCATCTTTTTCATTCCCCTCCCCCCAACCTAAATTTTGACATGTGTCTGCACATGTGAGGTGGGAGTGGTGATTGACAGGTAATGATGGCATCTATGTGAACATGTATACTAATGTACAATGATTAAATGAACACTCCTAAAAGATGATTAAAGATAGCAATTAACGCGCACATACCTAAATGTATGGAAGATTTGTTGCAAAGATCACAGATAAAGTAACACTCGCCGTGTTGGAGAATGAATTGAGCAATAAATGAAGATGAAGTGAAATGAGGTGAGGTGGAATGAAGTGATGGAAGAGAGAGAAAGGTGGTGATGGATGGGTGGATGGGCGGGTGACGAAAAAATGGACTTCCACGCAAGTGAAAGTCTTTATTATGAAAAGTACGTACCTCAGTTAGGCAGAAGGAGGGACACTAGGTCCACTGCCTTTAGCTGCAGGAAGCTCAAGTGTTGAGTGCTGAGTGAATTGTTGTAGGAACTCTTCTTTAGAGGCTGGTTTGTGGTATAATATGAGGTGATGACCGTTGACAAGTAATTTGAACCTGATAGGGTCAATGGTGGTGAGTTGGACAACTCCATTGGGAAAGACCTCAACAACTTCATATGGTCCTAGCCACCTTGTCTATAATTTTCTTGCATTGGCCTGGTATCTAGAATCATAGAGCAAGGCCCAATCTCTTGGTTTGAATTTCTTGTCCTTGATAAATTTGTCATGCCATTTGATTCTCTAATTCTGCACTAATTTTGTATGTTGTAGGGCTACTATTCTTATTTCATCCAAAGCATTTAGCTGCATGATTCTTTCTTTTTGTGCTTCAAAAATATCCATCCCCAAATCCACTGCAATTCGCAGAGTCTTATATTCAAATTCAACAGGCATCATAGTTGTCTTTCCATATAACAACTCAAATGGAGTGAAGCCTATAGTTGTTTTCCATGTTGTCCTATAGGCCCAAACAACTTCTGGTAATTTTTTTTCCCAATCCTTCCTATGGATGGCTACTATTTTGGTCAAAATGGCTTCAATTTCTCTATTTGTCACTTCAACTTGCCCATTAACCTGAGGGTGATAAGGGGTATACTCCCTGTGCCTTATGTTGTACTCATTAACTAGTGTTGCAACAAGAGTTGATGTGAATTGAGCTCAGTAATTAGTTACTATCTCTCTGGGGACTTTGTATCTTGTGAAAATCTCTTCATAAAGAAACTTTGCAACCTTGTTATCTCTTGCATGCTTCATGGCCTTAACCTCTACCCATTTTGTTACATAATCAGTGCATACTAATATGTAAGACTTACCATTTGATGGAGGGTCAATTGGTCCTATGAAATCCAATCCCCACTTGTCAAAGGGAGTGATTACTACCTAAGGGCATAGTGGCATCTCATCATATTTGATTGGTCTTCCCATTCTTTGACACCTATCACATTTTCTTGTATACCTTCCTGCATCCTTGTGGAGTGTTGGCCAGTAATACCCTATGTTCAAAACCTTCATTGTTGTTCTCTTGGATGCAAACTATCCTCCACATGGTTCATTGTGACATGCATGCAAAATTTCATATGTCTCATCTTCTCTTACACATCTTCTCATGACATGGTATGGTCCAGTATAAAATAAACATCCAACAATCCAAGAGAAAGGAAAATATTTTTCAATAAATTCCCTTTTCTCTTTTGGGGAGAAGTGAGAAGGAATTCTACCTGTGACCAAGTAATTGGCTATATCAGCATACCAGGGTGTTTTTACACTAAGAGAGAATAGATTCTCATAAGGGAAAGAGTCATCTATGGGTTGATTTTCTTCTGATGTAGTTAGCCTTGAAAGAAAATCTGCAACAACATTAGCTTTTCCTGGCTTATCCACAATGGTTATATCAAACTCCTACATCAACAATAACCATCTTTCCAATCTACCTGTGATCAAAGATTTATTCATAAGGTACCTAATGGCTGCATGATTAGCGTGGAAAAAGATTTGGTAGCCCGTTATGTAATGTCTGAATTTGTTCAGTGCATAGATTACTGCCAGCATCTCTTTCTCTGTCACTGTATAATTGAATTAAGCTCCTTGCAAATTTTTGCTGACAAAGTAAATAGCACGTTCAATAGCTCCCTCATTCTGTCCTAAGACTGCTCCTATGGCATAATCTGATGCATCAGTGTGGATGTGGAAAGGGGGTTCCCAATTGGGTCCCTTGAGTATAGGAGTGTGAGTTAAAGTTGCCTTCAAGTCAGAAAAGGCTTTGCCACAAGCTTCAGTCCACTGAAATTCAACATATTTAGTGAGAAGGGTATACAATGGTGATGCTACCTTGCTGAAATCCTTAATGAACCACCTATAATATCTTGCATGACCCAAGAAACTTCTAACATCCTTCTATTTTGCAGGTGTAGGAAAATTTGTGATTACCTCAATCTTTGCAAGATCAACTTGGCTTCCCTTGTGGGAGATGTAGTAGCCAAGAACTACACCCTCTTGCATCATTGTGAAGCACTTTTCACTATTTAAGGACAAGTTCTAGTCTTCACATATTTGCAGGACTCTCTTGAGATTCTCCAATGCTTGATTAAAATCAACACCATAAGTGGTGAAGTCATCCATATAAATCTCCATGTAGTCATGAGAAATTTCTAAGAATATGCTAATGACTGCCCTCTGGAAAGTTGCAGGTGCATTGCACAAGCTAAATGGGAGCACCAAATAAGCATAGGTGTCCCAGGGACAAGTAAAAGTGGTCTTCTCCTGGTCTTCTGGTGCAATTTGGATCTAGTTGTAGCCGTTGAATCCATCTAGAAAAGAGAAGTATTTCTTCCCTGCAAGTGTATCCAGAACTTGATCAATGAAGGGTAAAGGAAAGTGATCTTTCTTGGTGGTAGCGTTGAGTTCCCTATAATCAACACAAACTCACCATTTCCCTCCTTTCTTGGGCACAATCACTAATGGAGATACCCACTGACTATCTAAAATGGGGTAAATAAATCCTGCATCTAGTAATTTCTGCAGTTCTCCTTTCATAAGTTATTTTAGTGCAGGGTTAATCCTTCATTGTGGTTGTCTTACTGGAGTGCAATTATCTCTGATATAAACTTTCTGGTTACAAATTTTAGGATCCAATCCATTCATATCATGATAATCCCATGTGAATGCATGTTGGTGGGTCCTCAATAGATTTTCCAATAACAATTGTTTCTCTTCATTCAATTTGATATTAACATTCAGATATCTTCCTTCTGACACCTGTACTTGTGTAGTTAATTCTATCATGGCTACTTCATTAACACATGGTACCTTTAGTTCACATGGAAGCAATGTATGGGACATACCTGTTGTTGTAGGAAATCTGTCTACAAAGATAGTGGTTGTAGGAAGAACGTCTGCAGGAAGAATATATGCAGGAGCAGTGGTTGTAGGAACAGTGGCTGTAGGAAGAGCATGCATAAGTGTCTTGATCGAAGTAGCAAGATGAGAGGATGATGCTTCCTCCACTTCACAATGATTTTGAATGATGTTAGCCAATACTTCATCCTCATCTTGGAGCTGCATGAAAGAGCTTCTTCCTAGCATCATAAGTTGCGCCACAGAATAAACTTCCTCGGCCTCTTCACCAACTTGTGGCCAAACATAATCATCTTCATTATGAGATGGCTGAGCAGGCAGATAAAGAACAAAATTTTTAGTACTCCTGCCATCTGAAATATTCATGTCACCTAACCAACATCTAATGTATGCATCTACAGTTTCCAACCAAGGCCTTCAAAAAATAATGGGATACCCGCCTAGTGTAGCCTTGGGAGAAAGTATCATAAAATCTGTTTGGTACTCCTAGGAGTCTATAACTACTACAAGATCCTCCACTTTACCATCAGGCTTAATAGTAGAGCTATCAACAAGTTGCAAGACAGTAGGAGTAGATCTCATGCTTGCAATATTTAGTTGTTGCAGGATGTCTTTGGTCATTACATTTATTGCTACCCCTAAATCAATCAGAGTATTCTTTACCTGAATCCCATTTATGACAACTGCTACCACAAGACTGCCTGGGTCATTATACTTGGGAACAGTCACTTTTTCCAACATGATGTTAGCTAACTAACCCACTACATGGAATGTAGTTGGGTCTTTCTTCTTTCTTCCTGGATTCTTGAGACAAGCTTCCTTGATAGCTTTGTCATAGATTGGAATATCCTTTATGGCTTGAAATAGGGGTATCTAAACACATATATGCTTTAGTTGATCCAAGATGTCAAAAGTGGTATCCTTCATTTCTTCTTTCCTCTTGGAAATTTCCAAGCTCTGAGGGAATGGTGGTTCTTGTTCAGTCTGCTTGACTTGAATTGGTTCAGGATTTTTAGCCGCATTTGGTTGAATGGGATCATTCAGAGGCTCCTCTTCCTCTTCCACAGGAAGTTCAGTGATAATGGGCTTGGAAGGGGCTGATAGAGTAGTTTATGAATGCAAGTGGATGTCACTTACACTCACAACATATGTAGGGAATTGATTTGAATCAGCAGAGTATGCAGGTTGTTGTTGTGGTTTGTTATTTTGATTGGGTGTGGGCTGGGCTGGTAGCTGAGTGGGTTTATGTGCATTTGAGCTTGGATTAGCAGGTGGAGGAATTATAGCAGGTTGTTGGGGCTGAGAAGGTGGCTACATGTAGCTGGTTTTATGAGTAGGCCATTGTTGTCCTCCTCTCTATTGATTTGTTTGCTGCCAATTTCCTAGAGGGGTTTGCCAGTTCCCTTGAAATTGCTACCAATTTCTCTGAGGTTGTTTCCACTGGGGTGGAGAATTCTAATGAATGGGCCAAGAATTTAGAGGGTTACTCCAAGGTTATGGTGGATATCCTCCATAATTGGGTGGATATGGGGGCTTCCATTGATTACCAGATGAGTAAGAGTTAAAATATGGCCCAACATAGGAGAGTGGATTTGGTGGCATACCTTGTCTGGGAGCCCAAGGATTCCTTTGTGAAACATAGTAGACTTGGTCTTCCTCAATCTGAATTGGATTGAACTCAGGTGGGATCTGCTTGCTTTCAAGATTAGCTACCATCTTGCATCTGAAGTCCTTCTTTTGTCTGCAATGAGGGCAATATTTTGTCAACATTGTCTCTGCCTCCTCTTGCTTCTTCTTGGCCTGAAGTGTATCCAACTAAGTAGCTAGATTGTTGATAATGTCCTGCTTGAAGTCAACCAAAAAATTAGTGATCTCCATTCTTAAAACTCCACCGATAGTTGACTTACCCATGGGAGATTGATAAACTCTCCCTTTCTTTGAAGCTACCCTAGAGTAATTCTGGAATATTTTCTTGATATCCTCCCAAGGGACTTGAGAGATATCTCCTCCTACCATGAGGTCCAAAGCATCAGTGTAGCTGTCATTAATTCCTCTCAAGAAAAACAAATTTTGTGAGTCCTCATTAAGTGCATGGTGCAGAGATTTTTGCAAGCAAAACATAAACCTTGTATTTCTCAAGGAATTTTGTATTCATGTCTTCCCAAGTTTCCATAGTATCTTTGCCTAGGCTCATGAACCATCTTAATGCAACCTCTTTCAAAGTGGTGGGAAATAACTTAATCCTATGGGAATTAGTGGTATAATCATAACTCCTGCAAAGTATGTCAAACTCAAATAAGAATGTATCAGGGGATCTTTTGTCACAAGTCCATAAAACTTGGGGAATGTTGAGGCAGGAATGTTCTTGATGTTTTCAACTTCATTTTGATGGGCAATGGGGAAAGGAAAAGTTGTTTGGTTCTATCTATTCCTATTTGCATCCCCCATGCATGTTTGATGTGGTTCCAAAACAAAGGGATTCTCAAGTTGGTTTTGATCCTTAGAGGAGACTTCAGAGCTAGTTAGATCAGGATATGCATCAACAAAGGGGTGTGAATCTTCTTCTTCTTCTTCTTCCGATAGGTGTTGGTACTTAACTAGCTAGAATGGACGTGGATTGTTAGGAAGAAATCTCCCATAAGTATCCCTTCTCCTTCCTCTGTGCATACGATATCACCCACTATCAGTCAGCTCACCCAAAAAATTGGTAAAGAATAAGGGGGGATCATTACTTCCTAAATGAGGATATGCTAAGAACAACTTCCAAAACACTACAAATTTCTTTTTCTAATGATTCCAAAAGACTTCCTAGCTTGACACCATCCCCGACAATGGCGTCAAAAATGTTGGCCTCCTACAATGATTTAATAACTAAGCATTTACAGTTGTGATTCAGAGACTGAACATCTAGCATAAATAGCTATTCAATCATCATGAAGGTGCATTTAACTTGTCAACCCAGGGACATGAACTTGAAATGGGTCAACACAGTATGTGCACTAGGGGCTCAAGTAGCCATTGCATTCTACAACTAAGAAACACATTACTAAAATTAAATTGCTGGAAATAAATGAAACAAATGTTGAACATCAACCGACAACTATGCTAAGCTGAAATGCAGAACAAGAATGGAAATCTGAACAACAAACATGAAACTACTCTATCTTCTTCGGCTATAGGAATAGTCACAGAATGAAATTCTAGTGGTTGCAGGAACAATCGATGCCAGATGTCTAACTAAACACTAAACAATAATCAATACTAAGCTAATGCTAAACTAAGAAGACATATTACTTACCAAGTGGGCCCCCTTGGATAAGTATCCTCTAAACTAACAAGAACTCAGATGCTTGAACTCAAAACTTTTATTTCATTCATTGTAAATCATGCATACAAAGAGTAATGTATATGTATTGTTGAAACTGGAGAATGCAAGTACAATACCAAATCGTGCAACTCCTGAGGAAGGAGCATCAAATTATTATTTGTACTATAGCTAAACAAGGCAGTCAACTCCACGACTGGGAGGACACCATTTAGGGAAAATAGGGGAAAGTGGAGCGATGGTGGTTACACATGCAAGGAATTTAGCCAGACATGCAAGTCAAGCACATATTTAGCACAATAGTAATGCCCATGCATGCTCGATCATTAAGGTCCACTACAAGGCAGTTACGCTTAGTTGGATGAAGAATCTTTGTTGCCGGCTGCCTTTGACTTGGAGCTATTCCTCAGCTAGACGTTATGGTGCATGCCCAACTGGCGGTGTCTTCCTCAACTTAGCTCATTAAATCTACATGACAGAGTCAATACGCATAATAACCACACATCTATAACCACTCTAAGAAACATCCATTAATCACATGCAAAATCAATATAGATAACCCACATATTATGCCAAATGTCATTAAAGCTTACAGAGATTGGATATTGTCAAATGTTAATGGTTTGAGGGAACATTATGCCAATACCAACACTTAAGCATCAAAGTCCATGACATCTATTAGCAAATAGACTATAGATTTTACCCAAAATTAGACCAAAAACTAGGCTCATCACGACTGATCAAATATGCAATCACATGACCCAAAAGAAATTGTAGGCCAACCTAAACATTATAAAACATAGTACTTATAACTCTATGGAATGAAATATCAACTCTCTAATCAACATGTAGATGCATGACTCAAAATAAATTATGGGTTGGGTGAATATTTTTTGTGATGTGTTTGTAGAATGGAATCAAAACCATTAATTTATATTGGAAATCGATGATGGGGAATGAAATCAAAACAATCACATTTGTTACAAGAGCTTTAAATGCTCCTACTTACAGTTTGCATAGAATAAGAGAGAAATTTTAAGATAACAACCATCTAGAGTGGAGATTACCATACAAAAGAGTCATTGCCAAAGTGAATACCTATCACATATTACAAAAAGATCTTAAATTATTGTCCATGCAAATTTTAAAAGTATTAAATTATAATTGAAACTCTATGCTACATTATTCTTCATAATCATTAGATTTAAGGTCTTGTATGTCCTAGGTTTTAGAATCCATGATAATAAAGGAGAGAAAGAGTCATGTTCAATGCTAGAAAAATCCTAATTATATATAGTCTATAAGTGGCAAATCCTGCCAAATGTTAATTTTGGAGCAAATATGGCCCTAAAGATAAGCAAAAGATATAATATTAATGATAAATATTATTAATATTTGTAATTAAATTATAAACTATTAGTGAATATGCTCCAATCATTATCATTTACTATGGAAAAATAATTAACTTATTTTTTTAATAAAATATTGCTTAAGTAAGTAATTTAACCAACACTCAACTAAATATTTATAAAAATGGGCAATTCAATCTCCTTTATAGCTTGTACAATTTCAATTTTGGAAGTGATTGTAAAATCAATAATAAGAGATAAATCAAGAAACCATGAGTGACACATTTATGTAGGGAAACCCTTCAAAGAAAAAAACTCCACACAAGAAAGCATACACATATGTATTAATCTTCAAAGGAGAGATACATCAACACACTAACACTCTAAACTCCAACAACACCTATGTACCCTTAAAGTTATTTGGGTGATCCCACAATATTGACTTACACTTTTTGGCCAAACTTGATATTGAAATCAACATTTTTCACCATATCTTCATTTTCTTACACCTATAGCTACTAAACCATTAAGAATTTGAAGATGAAGAAAACTAGTGATTTGTGAGATTTTGTGCGTACATAATAAATATATTTAAAAAAAAAAATTTAAAAAAATTGTGAATCCTTTTATGTAATTTTTAATAACTTATTTTTTCTACTAAACAATATTTTTAAAAAGTGATGTTTACTATGTAACACAATTTTTTTTTTATAGAAATGATACAATTCTAATTTTTAAAATACAAATTTTTCACACCAATATCCAGGGCATGGATATTTTTTCATAATTTTTTGTTCCATTATTATTTTTTAATTAATTTTCTAAGCCAACATAATTATAATTTGGATAGAGGTGTACTATGAACGGTATAAATTTTTTTGTATGCATTTGAATTAACTTATTCTTTTTTTGTTGGAATAAGGACATCAATGCCTAGGGGACATGTATATTTTAGATTTTTTTTCTCTATTTTCCTATTTTTCGTATGTGTGAAACAAAGACCTTGAACATTCACAAGAAATAAAAAATAAATATAATAATAAAATTAAATATATTTAAAATTATACTTTTTGGGAAGCTTATAATAAGGGATAAATACTTTAAAAATATAAATTTTAAATGCACTCATTTGATCCTCCAAAAGGTAAATCAAAAGTGATTTTTTATCAGCATTTTGATAAGTGTAGAGAAGACTCCATTATATGTATGGTAACTTAAATCTAGCGAAGTTCTATCCAAGGGAGTTTGATCTAAGGGGGTTTTATCAAACCCTCTTTAATTAAAATCCTTTAAATGGAACCTTTCTAGGCTTAAATCATTATATTTTCTAAAAATATATGATTTCAAGCAAAAATCAGGATCTCCCAAAAAGTGTAACCCATTATCAGGGCTTAAATTTGACAGTCAACCCTGCCTGCCAAGCAATTTTTTTGTGACGGTCATTTATTTGAAATTTCCTTTCAAATATTAAAGGTTATCTATTTTAAGAAAAATATATGTAGATTGAAAAAACATATATAGAAATAATTACATAGAAATTTTGACAGTTTAACTAAAATTTTGCCTTTCAAATGATAGAGTCTTCCTAAAATTTTAACTGTATTTTACAGCTAAAATGACTAAATACGGCCATACGACCATCAAATTTAAGCCCTTCCCATTATTATGGCAACGCCCATCTCATACCACCTATTTATAGATAATTAGGTGAGAAATACCAAAAATGGTTTCTAAAAGTAATGTACCATCAAACTATGATAAAATACCAATGACCTATGAATAGAAAAAATAACCTTCATACTAATAATAAATGACATTTTTTACTTGTAAGTCCTCCATAATGGTCCATATCCTAAGGCAGGCATCCAAAATCATCACTCAACTCATATGGGACCCAGCAATAATGCTAAAGATGATCAACTACTCAATTATCAGTCCCAAGTTGAGATATTTTATAAAAATAAGTTTGTAACTACTACTTCCAACTCCACCTTCTTCATAAATGCAATAACAATTAATGCTAAGATTTTGAGACAATATTAATTATAAAATAAAATTTGAATTACACCCTCTATTTCTAAGGACACTTTCCAAGAGTATTGGATACATATGAATAGTACATAGGATTGCAATGTAAATGACACCTTAATCCTAAAATAATATGTGTCACAAGTTGGTCAACAAGTGTAACTTCCTCTTACAACTCTCTTTTGCATCATAGGTTCTCTTAGATTTTTTTATTATGTTGGAATATCATTAGAGTAGAAATTCCATTGATGATCTAACAAAACTAATTTCTATGATTTCATGGAAACCCTCAATGATGAGGCCCAAAGGTGGTATGTCAAAGAATACCTAGTCATGATAAAAAAAAGGGGGGGGGGGGGGAAGAATTGAGTGATTCATTTTTTACAATTTTTTACTCTCTTGATGCTCGAATAGAAAGGGTAAGAAAAATAAAGGAGATGATGTAAGAAAAAATGAATGATTAAAAGAGTATTGCCAACACTTCAAAAGTGTTGTTAAAAATTTAGAAGAACTATTAACAAAAAAATAAAGAATAGAGTGGTTTATATTAAGATTACAACCCCATATCAAAGTTATAGTAGATGGGAAAATATTCTTTACATACAAGGAAGTGGTGGAATTAGCTACCAAAGTGAAATCACAATCTTCAATAAGAGAAATTGACTCCTCATGGAAAGATGAAATTGAAAAATCAAAATTGGAGTTAAATTTTTTTTAAGTAAAATAGGAAATTATGGTGAAAAGTGAGAGAAGTGAGATTTCTCCCCTAGATAGGAGGATCAATATTTGGTGTACTCATTTTGTTAGAGAGGGACACTTCAAGAATAAATTTACAATGATAGAAAGCATCAAAATAGTTATTGCACTGAGGATGGAACTTGAGAAATCCCATTGAAATATATTATGTATATTATGGAATATGTAGATAATGGGATACACATAACATAAACAATTGTCCTATGTTACTTGATGAAGAAGAAGGATATGAACCAATGGTTAGTAGAATTATTAAATAATAGTCCTTTATGTATAGAGGCATGGCCAAAACATAAGGATTGATCATAGGATCATTTAATGGATATCCAACACATGGTTACTAGATAAGAAATCAAAGACAAGTTAACAAAATAAACCATGTTATACCACAAATCCAAGATGTAGACCCCTCTACAATGTACAGTAAAGATTATTTTCAAGAGGATGGTAGAGGAAGATACTACACTAATAATAGAGGTGATCATGGAAGAGGAAGAATCCAAATAGTAACATCTTATTATTAAGGCCTTATAGTTCTTTTTAGGTGTCCTGAGGCCATATAATTCTATAGAAATAGACCAACAAATAGAAACAAGAGTTAGGAACTATTAGGCTCAAATGCACCATGTAGTGCTAAAGGACTTATAAGAATACCAAAAAATAAAGTACAATGCATTATATGGAGAAATAAAATATGTATAGGAAACAAAATTAAATTAGAGGAACCTTCATTAATAATAGAAGAAATTTTGGAAAAAGAATACAGTAGAAAAGCCATTAAGGAATTCAAGAAAAAGGAAAATAGGGTTGCCATGATTACGTGAGGAGGAATAGATATAAGAAAAATAAATGTATATTATAAGAGTCTAATGAAGGTAATAAATAAAAAATACCTAGATAAACAAAACTATGATCTAGTAGTTAGAAAATACAAAAAAATAATTTAAAAATTACAAAACAATAAGAAAATTGATAATGGTTATTTCTAAGAAAAAGAGGCATAGAGCTTAAAAGGATTGACTAATCTCATTAGAGAGGAAATTTGACTAGAAAATCTCAAACAATTCTAAAAAAACAAAAACACAAAAAAACATAAAACAAAGAAGAAAACCTCAAGTCAAGAACTTAGCAAAAACATAAAAGAAATGGAAAAAATAACCGATCCTATGATATGTGAAAATAAATGGAATAATACTATGGAAATATTTACTAGATTTTGGATTTGACATAAACATTATGCCAAAAGAAGTATCAGAGGTATTTAGTGAGTCATAACTTTATAAAATTCCCTATATGATTGCTCTAACCAATAGAAGTCCCATATGACCTTTAAGAACACCAATATGTGTACAAGTAGTTTTTATGGGAATTAAAAATAAATTTTAAGGTAATAAACATGTATGAAGTAACTCCAACATATCTAATACTATATTGGACATAGAATGGTTTATAGACAATAATGGAATATTTGATATAGAAAGGGAATACAAGTAAATGGAAAATTAGTAGATATATTTTTTTATGAAGGTATGAAAGGAGATACTATAGAGGAAATAAATACCACATATGAAGAAGATGAGGTTGAAAATGATAAGAGATTATATATGACTAGAAAATTTCCTAGAAAAAAATTGATGGGGAACCTAATTTAGAAGGAGAAATACTCATTAAAAGTAGAAACTATTCTATCAACAAAAAAATGTGACAAAAGTTGGGATGTGGGATGGACTAGAAAAGAATCAAAGGGAGATACTTGAATTAATACAAGATTTTATGGCTCAAAAAGGTCCTAAAATAATATACAAATAAATATTGTAGGTGGAGCCCAAGATCACCATTTGCAAAATGAACCTTCACAAAAAATGAGAGAAGAAAAATACACTATTTCACCAAAAAGAGAGTGAAGAATAAGACGCTATGAAATACATCATAATGTACAGAGTGCCTTATAAAGGAAAGAAAATATATGATGAATGGGAAAACTACCCACATGGTAAAAAACCACTCGGTAGATTAGCCTAAGTGAAAAAATTAACACACTAACACCCCCCTTTAAGTGCAAACTTAGGGAGAATGAAGATGAAAAAATACATTATGGGTCCTACTACACAACCATGTTAGGTACCCATTTACAATGAGATCTCTCACAACCAGAGAAAAGGAGAAAACCCCTATGGGAAAAAACCCCTCTCCAAAAGTGTAACGCCCCGCCTTAGAACCCCAGAGGACAACACCAACATGCAACAATAATGGAACAATTTTTTTTATTAAAGTGTAATAACAAGAAATGTAAATCAAATCTAAACATAATAGATAAGCTAAAATATGTCCTCTAAGGTTCAATGACTGCATTACGAACATAAATTTTGAACATAACATTAGATAAATAATCACCAAGGATCATATATAAAGAATCCAATAAGTACATATACAAATTCCCTTACAAGAGGGTACAAAATAACTGTTACATCTTACATCAATGCTTCCTTGACACAACGGGAAGAATACATCAAGATTACATTACATGATACAAATGAGATACAAGTTTAATGCATAACATAAGCAGTTGTCTCTTTGAACTGGTACAAGATCTAAAACCTACTACATAAGGCACATCCTCCATGCTCATGAACAACAAGGGGAAACCAATGGAGGAAAAAGTATAGTCCACCCAACCATGTGGAACCCTAAGGTCCACCCCCCATGCTAGGAGATAACAATAAGGTCCCACTACATCAATCAGTTAAGAGGACAGAGGGCTAACACAAAAGGACAAATCAAGGTTCTCACATAACACAATACAACATAACATCACATAATAGAGACACCACTTACAACATTGACTTCACTTCCAAAGGCACATACACATCAGAAGGAGAACATACAACTAGGTAATGCTAGACTGCAATAGGGAAGAGTTTCATCGCATGGTCTTGGCATGGGTTACCTTGACAGTCTCTCACTAGATGCCAGCCCCATTTATGGTTACCCTGATAGTCTCTCACTAGAGGCTGGCCCCCATCTATGGTTACCCTGACAGTCTCTCACTAGACATCAGCCCTGTTAGAACTGTAAAATTTTGAAAAATCTTACAGGTTGTTTATATTCATGAGTTCCCAAAAATGTCCATGCCATAAGTTCATGAATCCACTTTACATATCATGTTTTCCCTTGTTTTAGTTTGTTTTCATCATTTGGTTCCATAGAATTCATTTATCCTTGAGCATTTGAATGTATAATTCATATCGGCAAGAGATGGTGAGGGTCTCCCTGATCCATAAAGCATTTTATACTAACGTATATCTTTTGCAGTCTATCGGCAAGATTTCGGGAATGTCATACCGATATGATTTCATTTGAAGACACATATCGGCAAGACGCAGTTCATTGTCTCAATGACCAGAGGATCCTATCGGAGAGATAAAGTTCATCGAAATGAGTCATATCGAGTCTATTTGTGTCTTATCGATCTAAGATATAGAGACATGTCAGAGAGACAACAACCGTCGGGATTAGTCATAGCGAGCAATTGTATGTCATACCGATGAAGTACAAAAGTGAAAGTTTGGTGAGATAGGAGCAATCAGAGTAATGTCTTGCAACGTTCATTTGGTCTTACCGATAAGGTAGGGTGGGTTTCGTCGATGTCATCGAGGTGAGTTCGAGGAAGTCATGTTGACTTACCATATCACTATAACAAAGATACTTCGGTAGGTGGACTTAGCAATATTCATGGTCTTGTTGCTAATTAAATTCATCGGCCAGACTGAAGCCATCAAAGTGAAGTCTCATAGCATTCATTTGGTCTTGCCGACAAAATAAAGGTGGGTTCTGTCATTGTCATCGATATGAAGTCACAGAGTCCTACCGACCCCTTATGTCACAGCGACAGGACTACATTGGGACTTGGCAGTATATTTGGACAAGAATGGACTTGGCGAGACTGGCATCATTGGAGAGAGATAGGAAGCTCATGCCGAATGAAGTTCCATCGACTTAAAACCACTATGTCTCTGCGATCAGAATTGATGAAGGACAAGTCTCAGCAAAACATGTAGTCGGAGGAATGTTTGTCAACCCCTAAAAGTCACAGCGATACTCAAGATTGAAGGCATAGGGCATCGAGGAGACTCACGACATCGGTGTAACTACATGACTACATAGCGATATATAATCTATTGACAGTCAAAGAGACTTGGAGTGTCGGGGAAGAGGAAAGATGTCTCAGCGGGTGTCTAATGAACATGGAAAAGGCCTGAACAATTGGATCGTCACGGATGTGAATGTGAAGGGATGTGACTTTTCATGTGGCCAATATAAATACCAATTTTTGATAGCAAAAGAGGGAGCAGAGATCGAACAGAAAATACAGTAAATACAGAATGTTTATATTTTTGAGACTATGATGCATGTAAAAAACGATGGAGATTTCAATTGAATTCATTTGATTTGGTGACATTTTTCTAGTTTCAGTTGTTTGTTGTGTTAATTAAAAGTATTGCTGAAGTTGTCTCCAAGGTTGATATTTTCTAATTGTTTAAACTGATATATCAAGGATATTTTTCAGTTTATCAGTGCACACTTGTTGTATCTGTATGGTTGAATTAATTGGGTCTTTCAAGGAAAGATTAAATCCTTTAAGTCAATCATAGTAATTAGGGAATCTCATTTGGATCATTAAGAAGAACTCAGTAGTCATATTGCTGCATGTTTATACCAGTTATAAAATTAAAATCTATATGCCAAACAATTTGAGTTTCTGCCAAAAAGAAGTTACTCTTTTCAGATTTTCATTTGACTCCGTACACCCAATAAGGCACTAGTCTCTGCTATTCCACTATTCAGTTTCATTCAGTTTTTCATATGAACATATTAGATTTTAGCCTTGATATTGCTTATACAATTTATACCAAATTAAAACGTATTTATCCATTCCTATTTGCTAGTGTGGGTAAATTGCTTTAGGAAATAAACATTGGTCAAGTCTACTTCATTGTTATAGGTACACCTGCCTAGGTCTGGCAGCACCTGAAGAGTAGAAGGTACAATTCATTTGGCCTTGTCTGTTACCCTTAAACGTATCTAGAGATTGGAAACCTCTAGAGGTATTTTGCCTACATTTTTTAGAGCTAACAAATTGGTGACTCTATTGGGGAAGTTATTGCAGGATATCTGGTTGAAGACTATAATATAGAGTCATTGAAGAAAGATTCATAATTTGAGAAGTTTTAGAATGAGTGTTTCCGCTGGGGATACAATTAAGAATAATTTTATTTTCCTACTTTTTGAAAAGTAGGTGGTGACTCTGGTAAAAACTTGATGAAGAATGGATAGACAATTTGTGTATGGAACAAAAGAATATTTTAGAAGGCAGTAGTTGATAAGAGAAATTAAATAATTGAAAAAGCAATGGCTGCAATTGGACAAAGAAACACTACAATTGAAACAACAAATGTCACAATCAAGAGAATTCTACAATAAGAATGAATACACAAATGCAAACAGGCATTGGACCCCACAAGTGCTTGATAATACAATTGGAGATCTTCACAATGGAGGTGTTGCATATCATGCACAATAGAAGACTTATTCACCACAACCATCAAAGCAAGTAAATGCTTATCCAGTCCCTCCTGGACAAAGGATGGTAAGATATCAAGACTATCAATATGATCAACATAATTCCAGCCCACATGAAGGTGTCAATCAGAACTTGCAATGAAATGTATATCCAAGTCAGCAACTTGAGGAGGAAGAAGATGAATACGTACATACTCAAAGCCAAGATTCCATCGCAAAATCAGAATGTGGAATTTACCCATTTGATGTGTTTCTTAACATAAGTAGACATGAAGGAGAAGATAAAAGCTCCCTATACAACAGGATGATAGATATATGTATGCAATTGCCTCCTAATTTTAAGCCTACAAGACCCCTTTTTGTTGCACAATTCATAAAAGTTTTGAAACCTGAATCAACTTATTGGCTAGAATCATCAATACAACATGCCTTTGATTGAGTGAATAAATTTATTGATGTCATGGAGAGGATAAGGTATGAGAACACTATCAATGTTGAATCCAATAGTTGTATTTCTAATGAGTATAGAGAAATTGATCAAACAATGCAACCAATAGAAGATGAGACATGTGCAAGTCAGAATGATTCATATGATAGCCTGCATGATGAAGATGAAGATATAAGAGATCTCTCTTGCATAAAAAATTGTGATAGGGAAGGCAGTACATGTTATGAGGGGTCCAATGAATATTTAGATTGTGAAGATGAATCTGTGAATTTTGACTTACAACGGGGTGATTCTTGCAGTTCTTGTGGTGATCAAGAAGAGGGAGAAATAATGGAAGATATGGAAGAGGAAACGTGTTCACTCAGTAGTGAGAAAATTTTAGATCTTCCAACTCTTGAATACAAAAGATGTGCACATGAAGGTGATTCTGAAGTCCTATGTCCAGCCTACATTTTTTTTTACAGTGAAATTTCTTTGTGCAATGATTCATGTGACTCCATGTGCATTTCTTGAAATGATGGAGAAACCTTTGAAGTTGATCAAAAATCTATATCCATTCAAGAAGAGGTATGTGATTTAGAAATTTTTAACTCCTATGGAGAATACATTTATTTGCACACCAAGGATGATAGGAGTCCAGCCTTGATTGGTTCAGATATGCATGATATTGAGGATATGAATCATATTTCAGTATCAAATGGTGATATGGAAGATGTGCAAAATGTTTTAGATTTATTTATCTCAAATAGTGTTGATATGACAAAGCATTTAGATTTGTGTGATAAGCATTCGAATCTTGAGATGAGTGACACAGATGATCATGATTTTTTCCCTCCTCATGTACATGAAAGTTGTATTCCTTGGTTGCATTATGATTGCAAATTGACTATGCAGATTAATCTCAATTGTATGATGAATAAAAAATGTTTTTAGTTTTCAAATTAGTAGGGATATCATCTCATGATGCAAGACCCAGATCGGAATGGGGGAAAGAGTTGCAAGTATCTTTATGAAAACAAGAGTAGCAAGGAGGATGACATGAATAGTTTTAAGAGAAGTTCATTGAGTTCAAATCAGAATAAAATTTATGATAGAGGAAAGTATGGGCCTTTCTTTTGGGTGGCCTTGAGCCATCATTCACTGAAATGAAGTCTGATTTTGTTGCCAAAGGAATAGTGAGGATTAAGGGTTTCCAGTGCATGGACAACTTTTGACAATTCTCTAAAAAAAAAAATCTTCCATGCATAGTAGTCTAGGAAATAAAAAGGAACAGGAATTTCCAATACATGGACAATCCTGAATTTCCTTCATTAAATAAATCTTTCCATGTACAATAGTTTAGGGTCTTGTTCATCACCATTTCCATTCATTCCATCTTGCTCACTGGTCCATCACTTTGAAAGTCTGGTCTGCTCACCCAGAAATCTGGATCCTTGCAATGATCTCACAATCATTCATCCCTAGATGGAGCCACTGTTAGAACTATAAAATTTTGAAAAATTTTACAATTGTTTATATTCACGAGTTCCCAAAAATTTCCATGCCATAAGTTCATGAATCTACTTTACATATCATGTTTTCCCTTTGTTTAGTTTGTTTTCATCATTTGGTCCCATAGAATTCATTTATCCTTGAGCATTTGAATGCATAATTTATATCAGCAAGAGATGATGAGGGTCTCCCCGATCCATAAAGCATTTTATAATAATGTATATCTTTTGCAGTCTATCGACAAGAGTTCGGGAATGTCATACCGATATGATTTCATTTGAAGACACGTGTCGATAGAACATAGTTCATTGTCTCAATGACCAGAGGATCCTATCGACAAGATAAAGTTCATCAGAATGAGTCATATTGAGTCTATTTGTGTCTTACCGATCGAAGAAATAGAGACATATCGGTGAGACAACAATCGTCAGGATTAGTCATAGTGAGAACCTGTATGTCATACTGATGAAGTACAAAAGTGAAAGTTCGGCAAGACAGGAGCAATTGGAGTAACGTCCTGCGGTGTTCATTTGGTCTTACTAATAAGGCAAGGTAGGTTTTGTTGATGTCATCGAGGTGAGTTCGAGGAAGTCTTGTCAACTTACCATATCGCTATAACGGAGATACATCGGTAGGTGGACTTAAAGATATTAATGGTCTCGCCAATAATGAAATTCATCAGCTAGACTAAAGCCATCGAAGTGAAGTCTCATAGCATTCATTTGGTCTTGCCGACAAAATAAAGGTGGGTTCCATCGTTGTCATCGATATGAAGTCACGGAGTCCTACCGACCCCTTATGTCACACTGACATGACTACATTGTGACTTGGCGATATATTTGGACAAGAATGGACTTGGCGAGACTAGCATCATCAGAGAGAGATAGGAAGCTCATGCCGAATGAAGTTCCATTGACAAGAAAACCACTTTGTCTCGGCGATTAGAATTGACGAAGGACAAGTCTCGGCAAAACATGATGTAGTCAGAGGAATGTTTTCCGACCCCTAAAAGTCACAGCGATACTCAAGACTAAAGGCATAGGGCATCATGGAGACTCACAACGTCAATGTAACTATAGGACTACATAGCGATATATAATCTATTGACAGTCGAAGAGACTTGGAGTGTCGTGGAAGTGGAAAGACGTCTCAACGGGTGTCTAATGAACATGGAAAAGGCTCGAACAATTGGATCATCACGGATGTGAATGTGAAGGGACGTGACTTTTCATGTGGCCAATATAAATACCAATTTTTGACAGCGAAAGAGGGAGTAGAGATCGAACAGAAAATAAAATAGATACAAAATGTTTATATTTTTTAGACTATGATGCATGTAAAAAATGATGGAGATTTCAATTGAATTCATTTGATTTGGTGACATTTTTCTGGTTTCAGTTGTTTGTTGTGTTAATTAAAAGTATTGTTGAAGTTGTCTCGAAGGTTGATATTTTCTAATTGTTTAAACTGATATATCAAGGATATTTTTCAGTTTATCAGTGCACACTTGTTGTATCTGTATGGTTGAATTAATTGGGTCTTTCAAGGAAAGATTAAATCCTTTAAGTCAATCATAGTAATTAGGGAATCTCATTTGGATCATTAAGAAGAACTCAGTAGTCATATTGCTGCATGTTTATACTAGTTATAAACTTAAAATCTATATGCCAAACAATTTGAGTTTCTGCCAAAAAGAAGTTACTCTTTTCAGATTTTCATTTGACTCCGTACACCCAATAAGGCACTAGTCTCTGCTATTCCGCTATTCAGTTTCATTCCATTTTTCATATGAACATATTAGATTTTAGCCTTGATATTGCTTATACAATTTATACCAAATTAAAACTTATTTATCCATTCCTATTTGCCAGTGTGGGTAAATTGCTTTAGGAAATAAACATTGGTCAAGTCTGCTTCATTGTTATAGGTACACCCACCTAGATCTGGTAGCACCTGAAGAGTAGAAGGTTCAATTCATTTGGTCTTGTCTATTACCCTGAAACGTATCTAGAGATTGACAAACTCTAGAGATATTTTGCCTGTGTTTTTTAGAGCTAACAGGCCCCATAGGGTGGCACATGCAGAACCAACATTCCTTTCATGAGGACAAGGAATTTGGTCTTGCCACACATGCCTTCTCAACCCATCCTTAGCCTAAGCGAGCACTGGTCGCACCCACAAAATGATATGAAAACCACGGCAAAACCTATCTTAGGAATTGGACATTCCAGCAGGTGACTAGTATCTCTTTGTGGTCGTTCATTTACTTGTCAAACCAGGGAATGTATACTTTAAATGGAGCAGCACTATATGTGCACTAAGAACCAATTTCAGTCACAACCTATTGAAAATAAATACTTGGAAATAAATTCTACCTATGCTACAGGAAGGTAATGCAAAGTTCTCTTAACTCACCCATAATTTAACCAAAGCAGAAATCATAATAGCTACAACTGAGAAACAAACTATAAACTAGCCTTATGTTGTAGGAACAAACACAGAGATGGATTCCCGATGCTGCAGGAATAGTATAAGACTGAGCTTGTGCTGAAACTTCTAAAATGAAATCTAACTTGAATTAACAAAGGATAAACAACTACTCTCCTACAGATACTTACTAAGTGGGCCCCCTTAGCAAGCATCAACTAATTTACACTGAAGATTGTACTTAGAACTCCATCAACTTTTATTTATAACATGAAATCATTTACATTGATTGTTCTGCTTCAGAAAACTAACAAAAACTCTGATTCATATTATAACTCTAACTCTTACATAATCTGCTTCTCTATCTATTTCCTATTTTTTTATTCTCTTCTCTCTTGTTCACCCACGCAGGAGGAACACTTATTTAAATCAAGAAAACAACTAACTAACTAACCCTAACAGAGAAAGACATGGATGTAAAATGTATCCCAAAATTGAGGAATAGACTTCATAAATGAGCTTATCCATTCAACCCAATCTAGAGAGAATCTAACACTCCACTCTTTCCAAATTAACTAACATTTAAAATCCATCCCAACAGTTTCGGTCAAAGAGTCTTCGCTAGAGCTTCCTCGAAGTCATGCAGGAAATGGACTTTACTGCAAGGGTGAGATCAGCTGTGCTTGACTCAATCATACTTTCTTCAACAACCTGTGAAACACAAGGTAACAGATGCGAAAGAAAAGACGCATGGCACATACACAATATCCATTCATTAATCACATATTTAAATCTATTTCATCATTCAAAAACTATATGCATTATACCAGTCATTTAGGGAGTCAAACAGGGTAATAAATATAGACATGTCAACATGATAGGCTGTAGGAACATGAAAGTGTATTGCTACAGGATATCCCCCAATAAAAGGTTTCAAAAGAGTTAAACAACCCTGAACAACAAAAGTGAGGGTAGTAAAAGTACACCATGATATCCAAATTATGAGCATATTTTGGGCTCATCATTTGCCCCCTACTTATCCCAATGCTGGTGTAGACATGCAAAATTAACATTATGCATATGATTGGATTCATTCAAATTAGATGTCGCATTAGGACCATTCATCAATTAATCAAGTGCATTTTCATCATTCAAATAAACATTATCATTCAACCTTCATCTTGCATCATCCATTTAATTAAATAAATCAGGACTTTATTTAAATCAAATCTTAAATTATATTCCATCATTTTCTGATTTAAATAAATCAATTATCAAAGTCTTGAAAGTCAAATCATCTAATCAGCATTAAATCAGCATAACCATCATCTAATTTTGATCTAATGCTAATCCCATCCCACTTGCATTATCTAGATCTAGCCACTTGCACAATAAATCAATTTTATTGATTTATTAAAACCTCATTTTCCCTCAACATGACAAGTCAAACATGGCATTTATTGCTCTTTTTTCTTGTCCCTCTCAAAATTTATTGCAAATTTGAATTCAAATTTTCCCTCTCATGGGCACTCTTCCCAAATCTTGCACAACCATTGGCCTATCATCACTTGACAAGTGGCCTTATCTTATTGGCTTGATCTTTGTCCCACATTGGTCTCTCTTCAACACTTAGCATTTTGAAAGTCTTTAAATAAAGGCTTCATTCTCAAGCAAATCCTCCACAATCTCTTGCAAGGTCACTCTCTTCATTTGAGATTTGATCTTGTCCATTTCACTCCATCATCTCCATCATTTACACAATTTAAGCTTTGATCAAGGATTGGGAAAGGGTCACTAGCACATGTGACACCAATCCACTATGGGATAGGTTTAATGTCGTGTTTTTGTATGCTTTTATTTGGTTTCCCTTGTTTCATTTATGGCATGATTAACATGGCTTATTATTCCATAGGGATGTTGAAATGTTGCTTTATTTTAAACTAACATTTTGCAGATTTTAGCATCCACAAAATGGCGCTAGAAGGAGGGCTGGGTTTTGAAAGATTTTAAACATTTCTTTTTGTTGCCTTTCATACGCCTGCCAAATGCATTTACTTGAGAATTTTTATCTGCTATTTTTATTCGTACGTAGATTAGGTATATTTTCTTGAAAGTTTCTAAAGCCTTTTCAATGAGCTCATTCTTCCGCATTTACTTTTAGAAGTTTTTGAGGTAATGTTCAAACTTGGCTTTATATCAATCACATGGGCTTGAAAATTTATTTCCTTCAATGGGTGTGTGTCGTGCATATGGTGTCATGATTACATTTTTCTATCATACTATGATCTAGACTGTAGTTTTCAATTTAAACATTTTCTCGGTTTAAGACTATTAGTCACCAAATTGAAGTTGTCAAAAATCTTTGAATGAGTGTGCTTGGCAGTCATTTCTATAGGTGCGCCTTGTTTGTTTGGCTCGCGGGCTTCTCAAATCTGCACATTTATACACTGTATGCCCCAACCCCTTATCCAGCAGCTCTAAGAACACTAAACTCATGCACTTCTGCTCATACTTAGCCAGCATAAAATAGCCCACCATGCGTTATACACTATTTTAGAACATCCTCGTGTTGCTTGGCAGCAACATGGAGTAATTCTCTCCACTAGCCCAAGCTGCCTTCTCACCACAAGCCAAAGCGATCAGCTCTATCATTGCGCAGAAGGAAGAAATGGATGGAGGGGGAGGCAATGTAGGCAGTGTAAGAACCCTGTTATGCTGCTGCTGCGGAGGTTGAGAATGATACCTTGGACTTTGGACTGAAACAAGAGAATGTTTATCTCTCTAAGCTTGAATCCTTCTCCTCTGCAGCACCTGCTGGTGAGACAAGCAGCCTGCATCATCTCTACCCCTTAGATTTGAAAGAGCTCTAGCAATAGTGATCTGCTCTTGCTCTCGCTCTTGGTCTTCATTTGCATCCCATGGAGATGAAGATGAACCCCCCAGATGTGCCAATTGCTTGAGAGCAGACCAGGCAGCCATTGCAGCATTCTTTTCCGCTTGCTTCTTAGTCTTGGCAAGCTCACCTGTAAAGCTTTTCCCAGCAAGGTCCACAGTGCAGGTAAAAACTAGAAGATGCCCAGGCATTCTGACAGATAGTTCACGTGCCTTGTCCATGCTGCCGCATTTTTTGTCAAATTGTTCATGAGCCTTGTCTACGCTTTCATCAGTTGCATTAGCTGAAAACACTGTTCTTTGAGCCATTCTGACAAACAGCTCGCACGCGCCTTGTCTATCCTATTCCTTTCTTTGAGGCAGATTATCAAACAGTTCTCTCACCAGGTCTATGCTGCCGCATTTACATACAAGATGCCAGAGGTTTTTTTTTTTTATTCTAAGACCTGCGCATATATCTCACAGACGTGCTTTTATGTGAACATACATATGTTTGTTGTGGTATAAGATTCCCTGCTGCCAAAGGTATTCGCTTTAAAAGCCTTCATCTGCTATTTTTAATAGGTGTTCCAACTGCTTGTTGCTTAGTAAGCGGGAAAAGTATTATATTGATATTCATTCTGCAAGTGTCTTGTTATGGATAGCCGGAGGTTTGATATTTACATCAAATAATTACTAGCATTCGTAACTGCTATATTTTTTGACATTGGCTGCAATAGGGGCTCCTTAACTTATATCAATTAATGCAGATTGGACGTTGGTCAGAGACACTTACCAAATGCATTTCAAACCTTACATCTGCCAAATGCGTTTACTTTAGTCACTGTTTGTATACCTTTTTGCTGGTATCATAGACATCTGTGTCAATTTATATATATGTGTGGGTTTGAATGACAGAAAATTGCTTACTTTTCTGCGCATTTTGAAGCTTTTTAGGGAGGTGCGCGTATCTGCGATCAACCAAACTCATTTAATGCACTTGCTGGAAAGTTTTGAAAAAAATTTAAATCATTATCCTCATGCGCCGCTTTGTTTCTTTCATCTGACAAATGCATTTGTTTGAAATTTTGTCTTTTCACAGCCACGCCTACCACTTGCATTTGATCTTGAAATTTTCTTTAAAGCGTGTTTGCTCACATTTACCTTGAAAATATATCCAAAACATTATTGCACAGCTTTATAAATCAGTTTCATTTATTATTGTTTGAGCGTCTATTGCCAGGAGTGTCTTGGTCAAAGCGCCTTGTTGGTTTGGTCGGGAATAGCTTATAATGTTTCCCTATATCAAGACTTATGTAGAAATTGGGATCTAGTTCAACGCAATCATGTGAAGGGACTTTAAAGTTTTTTGTTTTATCTGAAATACGCATAAACTTTCATGTGATGGATGTGATTGAATGCAGATTTGAATAAATCAATGTGATGCAATAAATGTTCTATAATTTGAATTTACATGCTGGTTGCCACCCTCTACATCATGGTATACATTATTTTAAGTTAGTCGTTAGTCTATGAATGATTTACTAACTTAAAGAAAGTTAAATGGATGAGGCTTTAAATCAATTGATTTTTTTTATGAAGGTGGGGAGGGGTAAGTTGAAAAGGTATTGATATTTATTGACCTAAGGAATTTAGGTGCTTTGTCAATGAAATTTTGTTTTATTCCTTTCTTTTATCAAAGATATTTCTTGATATAACTCCTTTTTGTGGTATTAATAGGTACCAAAAGCGAACAAAGGCAAGTGAAAGGTACAAACGAACAACGAAGGTACAAGGAAATCGAAAAATCAAAGGTACAAAGCGAAGGAGGAGGCTACCAAATGAAAACGAAAGGAGGGGAAATTTTTTTTGAAAACACAATGTGTTTTTAAACACTTTAGTGTTTGATCAACACTACTTCACGAAAAGAGAGGAGGATGATTTTTTTCAAAAACACAATGTGTTTTTTAACACTTTAAGTGTTGATCAACACTACTTCATGAACTTGTTTATCTTTTTGTTTTAGAACACTAATTTTCATTTGGGTCTAAAACGAACAATTTGATTTTCATTGCAAAGGGTTTAAAAGGAATCTTAGGACAAACTTACTAGATTTTCTAATTTTCTTTTGGGTCTAAAACGAACAATTTGATTTTCATTGCAAAGGGTTTAAAAGGAATCTTAGGACAAACTTACTAGATTTCGTTTTGGGCTAAAAATTGGACAAGCAAAACTCACACTTCATTTGGTGCTTAAAACGAACTCACAATTGCTTTGAAGGTTATAAAACGAACAAGTGTTTGAATTGTGTGATTTTTTTTTTGAGTGCGTATCCTCTCCCCTTGCGCTTCGTGCGATCTAGGGTGCAAGAGAAACACTCAAAAATACATTTTATTGCTTTGAAACACTTCAATTTGGGCTTAAAAATTGAACATCTTGTGCGAGTGTGAGTAGGGGCATTTTTGCGTACATTCTCTTTCTTTGTGCCATCAAAGATCGATCGAATATTTGGTCTTCCTCATTACTTTGTTTATCTTAGAGGGCCTGCCTTGGGGAAAAAGTACTCACCCAAGGGAACGACTCAACGGTAACACTCTAAAGCCAAGAGTATTTCTAGCCGGGATATAAATGTGGGTTTTGGTTAAATGCCATAATCACGTGGTTGGCTCCGACAGGATGGATCCGAAAGGGGACTCTTGCGTATGGGTCAATCTCCACGAACGGAAAGTCCTTACTAGAACCTATGTGCTAGAATTTTCCAAAATCCTTAATCTATTTTTGGTGCAAGAGCCGATTCTGAAGCCACCCACACTCTTATGGTCTTCTAGTAGAGATGGAAAGCGTCATGGGAGTTTCATGGGTGTTGATGCTTGGCTGCCCCGTTATAATGAGCGTGGAGGGGAGCCAGTGGGGTCAAACATCTAACCATCCTGCTAGAGATAAGCGTAGCTGGACTTGTCCAAGTGGGAATCCTAACAAAATTGTCTTACATCCATAGGGCTGTAATTGTTCTTCATTTGAAAACATGTTGTATCTTTAAACATTTTGCAAACAAACATTCAACATGATTCTTCTCAAACCCTCTTGAAGACAAATATCATTGACCCAATCCATATGTTACTGCTTTCCCTGGGGATTCACGTCCATAGAGGTTCCTAAGCATTGGATTATACCTCAATTTGTCTTCTTGAGTAAACAATAGGAAAACCCTTGCCTTAAGTTCATTGAATTTCCACATAAAATATCTTGTGGGGTTTAAAGAAATTAAGACATTGGACATCTTAGTTTGAAACTTTAATCAAAGAGAGTGTTTTGGTAAAATAAAGCCATTAAGCAAATATAACAAATTGGACCCCACACATGTGCTTGATATCTCTTGGTCATATTGGTCTTTTGATTGCTCTTAGAGAAAAGTGTGTTCTTCAATACCTTGGCCTAGTAAACAAAGTCTCTCTAAGTCTCTTAGGATCAAAATCAAACACTTCATCCACCTCAAACATTTATCAACATCATCCCACAAACAACTTTAGAGCTTTGAAAACATCATTACCTAGACTTGGGTACATTTCTAAACCAAATCAAAATCATTTGTTTAGTTAGGTGTGTTTGGATGAATCCTTCCATGCACACTTAGTTAAATTATCATCTCTTTGAACAAGTTCATCCTAAGATAACATCCAACATCTTAGGGTTTCAAGTTCATCATCCAAACCAAACAATCAAAAAATCAAAACCCTAAGTCTACCATTGATCTAAAGTCCCTAAACGTTCAACACTCATATCATTTACACATTTCATCCTCCATATCGTCATTAGTCCTAAGAACCTTAGAGGTCACTTTTCATAACAAGGTCAAAACACAAGAAGAACATGGAATATAAACTTGATCCATACATCTTGGGTAATCCAAATCAGTTGAATCTTCAAAGCCTTGCAATGCCTATCAATTATCAAAGTCCATGCATGGGATCATTGCCTTCGACAAATGTCAGTGGTACAACAAGTGTGAGTATGCCCAAGTCAAAGTTTGGAACACATTTCCCAATGATAGATCTAAGTCCAAACCAACAAATCCACTAATCAAACAATCAATACATGAGTCTTCAAACGAGCAACATCATCCCACCAAATCCCTACTTGCCAAATGTGGATGTACCAAGTGCAAGTTTTCAAAACATGAATCCTAACTCGGAAAACTTTGGAAAAATGATTCCCAATACCAATAATGTTCATCCTATCATGCCAAATCTGAACATCATCCCAAATCAGAATATTATCCAAAATCAATTTTCCCATAATCCCATTCAAAAACCGCAAGCATGCATGCCAAAACTACTTGAACTCAAGCCAAATCAACTATCTCAAGTGAGTCAAGATCAAAATCAAGAACAAATTTGGCGAGATCAAATTGAGGAACTTCCAAAATAGTTGAGGCATTCATGCAAGGGAAATCTCCACCACCCATATCAACATCATTCCTTGGTTTAGGATTCCCCCTTTACCTAACACCAATCACGCCATCCAAATCAATCCACCTAACATCAATCAAACCATCACGACAAATCCTTTGAATATACCATCGACATCACACCAATGGATGGTATCTAATCAAACACCAACATTGATCCCAACCAATCAAAGTACGGTCTCCCAAAGACCTATCACCTCGGTCAATCCAACCATCTCTATCACTTCGATCACTCCAACCACCACTATCACGCCCATCAAATCTCAACCCCTCACTACCATGATCGCTCTGAGTGTATCTCAAACACTTGTCACTACATCCAACATGATTTCGAATACACCACCACCCCCACCACCAACAATTTCCACCACATCAAGCAAATACGACGCGACATTACAAGCTGCTTTTCAAAAGGGATTCCAACAATATCTAGCCATGCATCAAGCAACACAAGCTAAACAAGTTCAACAATCCTCTCAAGTTGCCCAAGCCTCTCAAGCTGCCCAACCAACACGAGCACAAACACAAAAGATGACAACTATTGAAAACAAGGATCAATATCAATCTATCACTGAGCACACGTTTACTTCATCCAATGATCAAATTGACATATGTCAAGAGTCACTTCTCAATCATGATCAAAATCCACCAACAATACCCAACAATGATCCAATTCCACAAATGTCAACATCATTTGACCCTATGGTTGAAGACCTTAGAAATCTCTCTACTGCAATTGTTGAAAACAATGTTCAAGATCTATCCATCAATAAAGATATTTTTGCTTCATCCAACGAGGCATTGACCAGTGATCATGTTGAAAATGTATCTACATCACCTAATGAGGTAGAGGACATATCTCAAGAATTTATGCCAAAGCATGATCAAAATCTTTCACCAAGGTCTAGCAATGGTCCTTTCCAAGACATATTGACATCCTTCGACCTCATGATTGCCGATATTGAAGGAATCTTCAACTCAACACCTAATCCAAGTCCACTCAAAGATCACGAAGATATTAAACCACTTCCCATGCATAATGAAGATATCCAAGAGCCATTTGTAAACAGTCCATCCTTTGAAACTGACCCATGTCAAGAGCTTGATCCAAAGCATGTCGAAAGCAACTCCGAAATCATTCAAGATCAAGAATTTGTATCTTCAAGATACTACAATCATCTAATGGACACTCTCCTATCTATGCAAGATGATCATATCCATACTCCTCCATCTACCCATGAGATGCTTTCTATGGATAGACACGTAGATGATCTTCATCTAGAACAAGATTGTGTTACACAAAAAGAGCAGATTATCAATTCCTACAGTCAAAAAGAGTTGTCCAAAACAGTATCGGATATATCCCAAATTCAGATTGACGACATCATGAATAAAGATATCCATCATTATCCGCTCAACAAAACAAGTCAAATAGAACATCCAGAGTTAGCGGAGCAGCAAATTGAAAGAACGTCAACTACGGTGGTCATCTATCAGAGAACGCTTATTGAACAAGAGCTCTTGGAATAGGAGAAATCAAAGCATGAAGGTACCACTTCCACCATACTGGGGGCAACTTCGTCTCAAGCAAACGTCAACATAGGGAGCATGAAGAGTCCTTATGATGAAGCTAGTGTCAATACTACAACTAGCCACATCATGAATCGTCATCCACCCATCACCCCATCCATGAATTGGGACCAATGTCAAAAGAAAGATTTGAATCAAAGTACGAAGAACGTTATCAAAGCAAAAGAAGCTGATAAGCATAATGGACAAATCAAATACAAATGGATACCAAAGAATACAAAGAAAGATCATCCCTATCAAACTCAT
>VDFB02263788.1:604161-631946 GCA_007258455.2 Sequoia sempervirens
AAACTCTGCCACCTTTCATACCTACGAGCTTCTGTATCTTCATTAATATTTGTAGCTTGGTAGGGATAAAGAGGCCACATTAGTACAGGAGGTCTAAATGTCAATGACAACCACAATTCAAACCTCTTTTGAAGGCCCAATTGTATGTATCTGCTTGATCGTTCGAGAGCTACCGTAAAACTCAGGGGACTGTGAGGCTCAGACCTTCTTAACCCAATAGTTAATCTCTCCCACCTCTTCTCAATTATGGAGTATGACAGCTTCCAAAACGAATATGTTTGTTCTTGAAACTCATCATATACCTATTTTCTGAGATCAAATATTTTCATCCTAACTTTATCATTATTAAAGCCATATGCCACATTAAGCCATGTTTCAACATTGTATGGGGGTCTGAACTCTCAGGGCGCAATGGAATAGACTCATTCCTTTCGACTTCTTCATATGCTTCCCATTGCCTGACATAATTTGCTTCGTTTGCCGCCCAAGACATAAGTGATCTCAAATGGATGTCGCCAATGTATAGAAGGGGATTCCACTCTGTTTCAAATGGAACTATAAAGCCATGTAAATAAAATTCGCACAAAGAATTCCTTAGCCAATTAGGAGCTGTCTGGTATGCATCGTAGAATTCTTTAGCAGTGTGAATAATAGGGTCTAGATTTCTAGAAATTCTTATTAGCTGGAACCACAAGAATTGTTCCTTGAGGCACAAAGCATAAACTTTGGGTGGTGGTCTACATTCCATAATCTAACCAGTTACCTTCAGCATTTCATCCATTTTCTCCTTTAACTCCTGAATTTTCTGTTTCTGCCTTTCAATTTCCTTTTTCAGTTTATTTTTTTCTTCCTCCCAAAGACTTTGTTGCATTTCAATATTGGCTAGGTGGCAGAAACTCAGGGTTTGCAATGTAACCAGTCTCTATGTAGCTTTGAAATATTCCAAAAATTCAATCAAAAATGTCTTTTTGTAGACAACAATGGCTTGACAAGTTATTGGGGGAAATGAAGCTTCATTGGCCACTTCCAATTGTTCAGTTTGTTCCTCCTCTTGCTGCAGGATGAATTCTTGTTGTTGCAGTGGAGAAGACTGTGCTTCCTTTGAAATCTACATAGCCACAGCAGCCAAGTCATCGAGACTTGGTACCCCCCTTTCATTATGCTCAACTTCCCTTGTCTCAATTTGTTCTTCTTCGGGAATAACAAATGAACTCTATGCAACACTCTCAGACACATTCTGAGAAACATCATATTCAGACTCTACATATTCTTCTGAAATTATAAAAACCTCAGGTTGAGGTGAAGCAGGGGAGACTTTACATTGTTTTCTTGTGGAAACTCTTCTTGGCAATGTTGCGGTTGCCGAAGGTGCTCTCGTAGCCTTCCTCTTTCTGAATTTCCTAGAGGGTTCTATCTTATCAGAGGATGATGGTGAACTGGTGATGGCAACAGGTGTTGCTATAGGAGAAATTGTTGTAGGAGAAGAGCATTTCCTTTTCTGAGAACGAGGGGCAGATTCTGGGGTTTGTTCTACCCCAGATGACTCTCCTGCCTTTGTTTTTCCTTTTTCTCTCCTACTAGCAGACCTAGTTTGCACCCGGGTAGAGGACTCTAGTGTGAGAGCTGCAGGACCAGGTGTTGTAGGAGCAGATGACCCTTGCCCTTTTCTCCTACTGGTAGATGCCATTTCCTCTTTCTTTTTTTGAGGCCGTGGGGTAAGTGCCCTAGGGGATTCTGGAAGTTGCAGGCTCTTTTGGACAACAAATTCTTGCTAGGAAAGAGGTGATACATCTCTCAAAGAGCATTTAATCAACAATTTTATAAGGCCATGGTGGGAAATAGAGTTATCCTTCCCCTGTTGGGTTCCATGGGCACATTGTTCCAAAAAATTTAACAAAAAGTTTGGAACATTAACAGCTAACCCATGCCTCATATGACTCAGCAATTTGAAATGGCAAGAATGCAGGTAAGAAAAATGGCCTTCATATGTTAAATATCTGATTATGAAAGCAGCGTATTCTGGATATGGAGGAGGCAATGACACTCGCTTGCATCCCTGCTTAGAGACTTCCAAGGGTCCATCAGTGGGTATTGTAAATTCTGCCCTTGCAGAGACAACATCTGAAGAAAAATTCTCTCCAACGGCTGGAAGCTCGGTTACCTCTGCAATTCTTTCTTCAGTTACAACTACTGTTAGACCCCATACTATAGCCTCTCCTTCAGAAAGGGTTCTTAAAAATTCGCCTGCAGCCTCCTCATTGAAGGTATCTAAACTCAAAAAGTAATTCAACCAACCACAGAGGCTGAATGCTTAGACTGTTTGATGATTTTGCATTAATAACTCATGAGCTACAGGCTCATGTCTTACCAGTTGACCACCCATATTCACAGTTTTGCCTTAGCTGAACTCAACTCTTTTATGAAAATCCAAAAATTTCCCTTTCTGTTCTAGTTCTTTCTGTCTCGCCGTCACTTTTCCCTTTTTTTCCAAAAATGAACTACTTAAACAAGCAGTTTTAATTATGATTTACAATGAAAAACATGCAATGAAAAACATGCAATCATATTTGGAAAGTACCAAAAAATAATAAAGAAAGATTATCTGAGCAGTTGTGGCAGCGGCGAAAGGACAGGTTTTAAAAGTGGATTATCCCACCCCCTACTTAGAGTATGACATGTGTCCACACATGTACTAAAGAATAGGCGGAGATCGGGTAATAATGACTGATATAGAAATAGTAGTAAATGAATAAAATGAAATAAATCAATGATGTGACAACAAAAGATATTGCGTACCTTTCAATAAATGATTGTACGTGTTGAGAAAGATGACGGCTTCAGCATGAGATGACAGTTGGGAATGAGATCATAATTAAGGGTGGTGCAGATGAATGAGGTGGATGGGTGATGTGGATGGATGAGATGAATGGATGGAATGGATGGATGGGATGGAAGATAAAGAAGTGAAATGTGGTGACAAGTGGAAATGAAGAAAAAGGGGTTTCCTTAAAAAGGAAACCTTTATTATGAGCATGCATTACAAAATTATGGTGAAGCTGCAGGAGAAAGGCTAAAGCCTTTGGCTGCAGGAAGATTAGTGGCAGGATCCTGAATGAACTGCTGCATGAATTCTTCTTTTGAGATTGGTTTATGGTACAACCAGAGGTGGTGTCCATTAACTAACAGCTTGAATCTAACAGGATCAATTTTAACAAGTTGAACTGAACCATTAGCAAATACATTCTCAATTTCATACGGGCCCAACCATCTGGTTTGTAATTTTCCTGGACTGTCCTTATATTGTGAGTCATAAAGCAGAGCCCAATCTCCTACTTTGAATTTCTTTTCCTTAATGTATTTATCATGCCACCTTATTCTCTGATTTTATATTATCTCAGTGTGTTGTAGGGCATTCTTTCGGAGCTCATCCAGAGCATTGAGCTGCATGATTCTATCATTTTGTGCATTTGTTAAGTCCATGTCCATCTCTAATGTTGTTCTTAGAGTCTTATGCTCAAATTCTATTGGCATCACAGCCGTTTTACCATACACCATTTCAAAAGGTGTATATCCTGTAGCAGTCTTCTAGGTAGTACGGTAGGCCCATATAGCTTCTGGTAACCTTGCGGCCCAGTCCTTCTTATGCAAATCTATAGTTTTAGTAAAAATGGCCTCTATGTCCCTATTGGTGACCTCAACCTGGCCATTGGCCTGGGGGTCATAAGGAGTTGATTTCCTGTGTCGTATATTGTATTCATTGACTAAAGCTGTGATAAGTGTAGAAGTAAATTGTGCTCCTTGATCTGTCACTATTTTCTTAGGGACACCAAACCTAGTAAATATTTCCTCATAGAGGAATTCAACCACTTTATTATCCCTAGCATGTTTCATAGGTTTAGCCTCTACCCATTTTGTGACATAATTTGTGCATACAAGGATGTAGGACTTACCATTGGAAGGTGGATCAATTGGTCCTACAAAATCCAGTCCCCATTTGTCAAAGGGTGTAACTACAACTTGTGGAAATAGAGGCATCTCATCAGATCGAGTTGGTCTTTCCATCCGTTGGCATCTGTCACATCTCCTAGTATATTTGGCTACATCTCTATGCAAAGTTGGCCAATAGTAACCAGTATTTAAAATTTTCATTGTTGTCCTTTTGGTAGCAAAATGTCCACCACACAGCTCATCATGGCTTGCATGCAGTATATCATGAGTGTCCTCTTGTACACATCTCCTCATAACTTAATCTAGCCCTGTATAAAACATGCAATTTGCAATCCAAGAAAAGTTAAAGCTTTTCTCTACCAATAATCTCTTTTCCTTAGGGGAGAATTAAGGAGGAGTTCTTCCTGTGGCCAGATAATTTACTATATCAGCATACCATGGGTGAATAACCTTGATTGCAAACAGGTGCTCATCAGGAAAGGAGTCTTCAATAAGTGCAAAGTCATCTTGCCTTTGAATTCTAGAAAGGAAATCAGCAACCACGTTGGCTTTACCTGGCTTGTCCACAATTGTAATGTCAAATTCCTACATCAACAATAACCATCTTGCCAGTCTCTCAGATATTGAGGCTTTTTTCATGAGATACCAGATTGCTACATGATCAGTATGGACAAATATCTGATAGCCGGTAATGTAATGCCTAAATTTATTGAGGGCGTAGATGATTTCCAACATTTCTTTTTCTGTAACAGTGTAGTTTAATTCAGCCCCTTGCAGATTTTTGCTTATGTAGTAGAGTGCATGTTCTGTCGAACCATCATTCTGCCCTAACACTGCTCCAATGGCATAATCCAATGCATCAGTATGAATATGAAATGGAAGTGACCAATCAGGTCCTTTAAGAACAGGTGCCTGTGTAAGGGCGACTTTCAAGTCAAGAAATGCTTTTTCACATTCCTCTGTCCAAGAAAAATCTGCATCTTTCTTCAGCAAACTATATAAGGGGCCTGCTGTTTGGCTGAAGTCCTTGATGAATCTTCTATAGTATCTAGCATAGCCTAGAAAGCTCTGTACCTCTTTCTTCTTAGCAGGAGAGGGTAGCTTAGAGATGACGTCAATCTTAGCAGGATCAACCTGAATTCATGCAGCAGAAATATAGTGACCAAGCACTATTCCCTCCTACATCATCATGAAGCACTTTTGACTATTCAATGATAGGTTGTGATCTTCGCATCTTTGTAGTACTCTTTTCAAGTTGGCTTGAACTTCCTCAAATGTTGTACCATAAATAGTAAAGTCATCCATGTATATTTCCATGCAATCATATGAGATGTCTGAGAAGATACTTATGATTGCCCTTTGGAAAGTTGCAGGAGCATTATAGAGACCAAAAATTAAAACTGAATAGACAAACGTTCCCCAAGGGCATGTAAAAGTAGTCTTTTCTTGATCCGCAGGAGCAATATTGATTTGATTGTACCCACTGAAGCCATCTAAGAATGAGAAGTACTTTTTCCCAGCTAAATTATCTAGAACTTGATCAATGAATGGAAGAGGAAAGTAATCTTTCTTTGTAGCCAAGTTGAGCTCTCTGTAATCTACACATACCCTCCATTTTCCTCCTTTCTTAAGAACAATGACCAATGGGGAAACCCACTGACTATCGAAGATTGGGTAGATAAAGCCAGCTGTTAACATTTTCTGCAATTCTTCTTTAACAATTTCTCTCAAAGCTGGATTAATTCTTCTTTGAGGCTGCCTAATAGGTCTAAAGTCACTGTTGATATATATGTGATGTGTACAGAGTTTTGGGTCTAAACCCTTCATATCCCCATAGTCCCATGCAAAAGCTCTGTGGTGGGCTTGCAGCATTGTGGCTAGGGCAGTTTGTTGAGACAGAGGCAACTTATTATTAATATGCAGACAGCGGCCTGGAAATACTTCTATCTATTTGGTGAGATCATTTATTGAGGTTGCTGACAAAAGTGGTGCCAAAAATGGTCACGCCCACAAAAGGATATGAAAATCACGACAAAACCTATCCTGGGAATTGGACATTCCAGCAGGTGACTAATATCTCTTCGTGGTCGTTCATTTACTTGTCAAACTAGGGAACGTATACTTTAAATGGAGCAGCACTATATGTGCACTAAGAACCAGTTTTAGTCACAAACTATTGAAAATAAATACTTGGAAAGAAATTCTACCTATGCTACAGGAAGGTAATGCAAAGTTCTCTTAACTCACCCATAATTTAACCAAAGCAGAAATCATAATAGCTACAACTGAGAAACAAACTATAAACTAGCCTTATGCTGGAAGAACAAACACAGGGATGGATTCCCGATGCTGCAAGAACAGTATAAGACTGAGCTTGTGCTGAAACTTCTAAAATGAAATCTAACTTGAATTAACAAAGGATAAACAACTACTCTCCTATAGATACTTACGAAGTGGGCCCCCTTAGCAAGCATCAACTAATTTACACTGAAGATTGTACTCAGAACTCCATCAACTTTTATTCATAACGTGAAATCATTTACATTGATTGTTCTGCTTCAGAAAACTAACAAAAACTCTGATTCATATTATAACTCTAACTCTTACATAATCTGCTTCTCTATCTATTTCCTATTTTTCTGTTCTCTTCTCTCTTGTTCACCCGCGCAAGAGGAACACTTATTTAAATCAGGAAAACAACTAACTAACTAACCCTAACAGAGAAAGACGTGGATGTAAAATGTATCCCGAAATCAAGGAACAGACTTCATAAATGAGCTTATCCGTTCAACCCAATCCAGAGAGAATCTAGCACTCCACTCTTTCCAAATTAACTGACATTTAAAATCCATCCCAATAGTTTCGGTGAAAGAGTCTTCGCCAGAGCTTCCTCGAAGTCATGCAAGAAATGGACTTTACTGCAAGGCCGAGATCAGTTGCACTTGACTCGATCATACTTTCTTCAACAACCTATGAAACACAAGGTAACAGATGTGAAAGAAAAGACGCATGGCACATACACAATATCCATTTATTAATCACATATTTAAATCTATTTCATCATTCAAAAACTATATGCATTATACCAGTCATTTGGGGAGTCAAACAGGGTAATAAATATAGACATGTCAACATGATATGCTGCAAGAACATGAAAGTGTATTGCTACAGGATATCCCCCAATAAAAGGTTTCAAAAGAGTTAAACAACCATGAACAACAAAAGTGAGGGTAGTAAAAGTACACCATGATATCCAAATTATGAGCATATTTTGGGCTCATCAAGCACTACAGGCATAGATGAGGCTTTACCACTTATCTTGTATATGTGAAAATTACCCATCCCCCCAATTCATTAATTAGGTTATCACTGAATTAAGAAACTCTCCAATGGGTTACACTGATGGTCTCTCACTAGACGTCGGCCCCCATTGAGAGCCACTCCCCCTACTTGAAACTAGAAGACCCCACACAACAAGAAAAGTAAAAAAACCATCTTGCACATTTAACAAGTCTACATGAATCCAACAGAGCAAGGCATTAACCATCTCACTCATATATCACAATCACAAGGTTGATACATAGTGTAAAGTGTTGACCCTCTTGCACACTTATCAAAATAAAAAAAATCTAACCACGATGCAAGGCATTGACCATCTTGCACAAAACACATAACATAAAACATTGAAAAAAATTTATCCAAGGTGAAGCCAACAAAAGAATCCTTATATACCAAAAGTATTCCCTCCTAGCCTTTGGAATTCAACCTTAACCAATTTACACAAATGACTCCCACTTTAGTAACAATTACAAAATCACACCAACATCACCTTAATTTCACCAATCAAACACTTATACAATGCGTGCAATTATTCAAGCATTACAACCACTTAAACAAGACACAAACAATCAATTAAACATGACCATGAAGACAATTGTAACTCATAAAACATTAATAGGAAACTACATAATATCGAAATAAGCGATAATCTATGACATCTAGGGTTAACATATATGAAATGAAATCTATATTGAATACATGCTTAGGCCATTGAAATTACTTTTGTGTAATAATATTCTTCTAATTATTCCTTAATCCACTATACAGATAGCATATAAACAAATTAAGAACTAAACTTTCCACTCTAGTTGGTTTCACATTAATGACCTTTGATTGAATATGAACAACCATGTAACAAACCAATTATATATTGAATGCGAGTTAGAGATAAATTATACCATTTTCATAACGATGCTAGACACATACATAGTTGATCTAGATGAATCTACTACTTAACCACTTATCCATGTTTATGATAAAATGTAAACTAAATCTTTATCGACAAGAGATTACCTTATTAAGGTTCATTATCTTAAATTCTTAACTATAAGAGTGCATTTCTAATAAATAATGCTCTTAAGAAAATAACTATGTCAATGTAAAGGGAATAACTAAGATCTAATATAAGAAATGATGTTGGAAAACTCCTAGGCATGGTGGCACTCCCATTGGGTACTCAAACCAATCATTGTGTGAAGGTGGAGGTTATGTTCATAAGTGTTAAGTATGCCATCAACAAAGGTTACTCCAAACTTTGGGTGGAAGGCGATTCCATGAACATCATAAACTATCTACATGGAACCCATCCTTTGAGTTAGAATGTCGACCATCTTATCAAGGATACGATTATTATGTTGCAATCTTGTGATAAGACCCAATTCTCTTATGTCTATCGAGAAGGAAACTCGTTGGCAGATTTTTTTGCCAACAAGGTTTTCAACCTAAATGAATTTCATTCATGGGAGGAGGGATCGATCCTTCTTGAAAAAGCTAGGAGTTTATTAAGGAATGATGGTGTGGGATGAGGTGTTGAGACATTTATGGCCTTGTACCTTCCTTTAGTTTGCATGCTTTGTGGGTAGTTTTCGGCTCTCTAGTCTTCAATTGAGTTGTTTTTGCAACGGTCCTATGAATTTTGTGTATATTGCAATGGGTGGCAATAGGAGTCAAATCGAGCTGTACTCTTGTGGTGACATTCGAAGAAAGAAGAAGCTTTGGAGTATTTTGAGCCATGGGAATTTCACTCCATTCTTGGAGAGATTGCATGGGCATGACCCTAATGCCTCAGTGCAATTTGAATCATTTTGGCATAATCGTAAGCTAAATATTAAAGGTTTGGAAGTGGAGGTCAATGAGGACTTGATTGCCACTGTAACGGGAATGCCGACTATGGGTAGGAAGTTTTCTAAGGATAAAAAAAGCAACGAAGAAGTGATGGTTCAGTTTTTCAAAGATGATTAGAGGAAGCAGTTAATCAAATTGGAGAGTTGGGGTTATGAGAGAACTTCCCTTAAGAAAATTTGGGCGAGTGTTGTGAAGGTCCTGATGCATTACGTGACCCTGGAAGGGAGGTTTGGGGCTATTCTTGGTCACCATTTCATGCTCCTCAACCATTTTCGACATGGTTTGTTCATTTCATTTCCTTTTTCCTGTTATCTTCTTTGGAGGTCTCAGTTTATGTGCATCTAAAGAATAAGAGGGACCCTATCCTCCATGAAGGACTTATCCTTATTATTATGGAGCATGTCAAGGCTCTCATCCCGACTCCGGCCAGCTAGGGCAAGGAAAAAGTGGTTAGTGATCTATTTGGTTCGTTGGGTTCAGAGTCCCCTTCAGAAGAGGAGGAGGGATGGAATGAGGATGAGGAGGAGGCTTCCCCTACGTCTATGGCTATGTCTTTAAAGAAGAGGAAGGTGGCTAGTGCAAAGTGTAGTAGGTTGCCTAAGCAGCTGGCCCTTTTTGAGAGTGAGGACATAGAGGTGGGGTCGGGTGATTCTTCTCCCAAGTCTGTAGAGGTGGTTGTTGGTAAAGTTGTTCTTGGTGGTGGTTTGGAGGTGGGGAAATAGGGTAATGTTGAGGGTTTGGTTGATAAACCAATGAGGTTGTCAAAGAGAATTTCCAATTTAAAAAATAAGGCTTTTGAGGTTCCGATCAAGGACCCTAGCATGGTTGGTGAGGAAAAGGATGCTGGTGAAAAGACGGTGGCCATTGAGGATTCTCCCATGCAGGACCTTCTCAAGGAAGAATAAGACAAGGAAATTAGGGGTCTAGATGAGGAGAATGCAGAGAACAGAAAAGCCAAACAAGATCCCTTGAAGGTAAATCCTCTTTTTGAGGAATTTTCTTACCTTGACAATGATGCTACTTCCATGTTTGATTTACTTGATATGGCTAGGGATGGGGCCACTAGTACCTTTAAATTGGCTAAGTGGACTCTTTGGGAGTTCAATAAAATCAATATTAAAATCAAAATCCTAAAAGAGAATATGAAGAATGGTTCGAAGGGTTATGTGTCAGACATTCTTATAGATTAAATGGTGGACCTGGAGGGTTCTTATCATGATTTTAAGTCTCTATGCGAGGATAGGTTGGTGGCTATGGAATCCAAGGTTTTAGACATAAATTTGGACATCAAGAATTTAATGCAGGCATGCCATATCTCGGTTAAGAACAGTGCAGACTCCTTGGAAGTCCTGTTCAAAAAAATTAATGAGCTCGGGGAGGATCAGGTTTACTTCTCTAAGATTATGGAGAAAGATCATGTAGCCAAGGGCAATGGAAAAAAAGTGGATAAGGATGACGACAAAGGTCATGTTGGCAAAGGGTTGGTAGATTGGAAGAAAACGTTTGATGCTAAGAAGAAAGAGTTGTTGGACATCATCGAGAGGCATAGGAACCAGCAAATTGAGGTCACCAACACTCTGGGTGGCTTGAATTATTGTGTGGTTTTTTCTTTTAGGTTTTTTTGTTGTTGTGTTATTTTTGGGTGTTGATGGTGATCTTTTGTAGTACTTTTAGTTGAGCACCCACCCGTTTATGTTTTTTGGCTATTGAGTTGCTAGTGGTGGTCAATTAAATATTTTCCTTGGAAGCATTTTGTATGATCCTCAATTGTAAAGGGTTTCAAGTCCCTTCTAAACCTATTTTCCCCTTTAATCAAAACTAAGATCTAGTATAATCATAACAATAATGGCTACATATATATACATATAGATTCATTTCAAGGCAGAAAAGACACATCATTCACTCAGTTCAAAGGATTCAAACATTCCCATCCTAGGTTTGTGCATTTATCTCACACACGTACAATGCTTGTGTAAATTTGTAGATGTTTCCAATGATACAAGTAGTCGCTACTTTATTCATTAAAACCTAAAGCCAAGGAGATAACATACCCAATTTGATTGAGACATATCTTGTGATTTAGACTAGGTCGGTATGATTCAGTACTTGCTTAAGATGTGAATTTATCCCTCCAACAGTGGATTGATGGGATCTCGATTGAAGGTTAGATTAAATTCTCTCTATTTTTTTTAGAAATATTTATATATGTCTCTAAGAATATTTTGTTATGTGACAAGCAGGTGGAATGACCAAAAGAAAGTGAGATTGAAGAAAGATAGAAGAATTTAAAAGATACCTGGTTGTAGTTTAGTTGTGGACCTTAAAATGGTGCATGACTTTTGTGTACGAGGAAAATCAAATTCAAGTCACAAGAGATCTATGCAAAGTATAGGAGAAATTGGCTTGGCAGATGAAGGCGACAGAGTATATTCCAGATTCAAGACATTTACTTAAAGTTGTGGAAGAGGAGGAAAATAATTATTTATCTGCCAACATAGTGAGGAGTTGGCATTTGCATTTTCTTGGTTAAGCCTGCCCCCAGGAGTATCTATTAGAGTTGTTAAGAACCTTCAAGTATGATTTGATTTCCACATTGTATCTACATTCATCTCTAAGATTGTTGCAGGAGAAATTGTTTTGAGAGGAGCGAACAATTTCCATCATTAAAACATGTATGTTATTCTCATGGAGAATATTGGTGGTGCTTAATAAAAACAATCTAAAAAATAGGCTTGCACTATAATCATTTCAAACAAAGGAAAATTGGTAGGTGTAAAGCCAAGTTCGCAACCTTTTCCAGCAGCCTCAGGGTATGTGCATCCCTCAAGGATGATGGATAGAGGAATTTTGTGATATGCAGAAGTTACATCTGCACCGGTAGACATTGATGCAAAATGTGAAAGCATGGACAAGGCATGCGATTTGTTTGCCAAAATGCCACAAAGAGATGTCAACACAAGGGTTGTCATGAACACAAGATCAGTACAAAATGGATTTGATGCAAAGGCTCAAGAAAATGGGTCGAGCCCCATTGAGAAGACCGTGACTTAATAAATGGGCAGCAATATAATTTAAATCGATGTCCACCTATAAAGCAAGTTCACTGAATATAGTTTGGAAGAATGAAACACAACGATCAACAAAGAAATTATTTCTACCAATTTATATATCTATAGATATTTGAATTTTACCAACAGAAAGTATGGAAATCGGATTATTAGCACACTAAAATGGTAGCACTACAACCTTAAAAGGCTTCAACATGACAGACATCACGAGACTAGGACTATGGCGAAGATCAACTCACTCGACCAAGCTTGGGAGATGGAAACTAATGTCTATTAGATTTCAATACCAAGTTTGCATGTTACAACTATTAACCTTTGGATGGATATCCCAATGGTATATGGTTGATTTAGTGATTAGTAGGGAAACTGCATGCCAAAATGCAAGCTTGGAACAAAGTACGCCATTGATTAAAACATAATGTACACATAGAAAGAAATGAAATCACAAATCGAATACCTATGGAAATAGATTATCAAATAAATCATGAATACCATGACTTAGCATAAGAGACCTGAAGTTTGAGATACCTACTTACAAATTTGGTAGTCCTAGATAGTGACGAAAAACTGAGAGATTCCCGGTCCAAATTTCCATGCCAGAATCCTCCTCCTAAACTCGGCTTCCCATCATATTGAAACCACTATGGAAAACCTCCAATCAATTTTTCCAAAGTCCCCTCCCCTTTTTCACATTCAACAACCCTCAGTAAGACTTTTCAAACCAATTCCTTCTTTCCAAAACCCCCAATAGAATGAAATTTCTTGCAAACAAATATTATTTCTTCCTCTGACAACAAAATCCCTTCCCCATGAAACTCTTCTCGAAAAGATAAATAATTTTCCAAAAAGGAGAGATTTTTGATATTCCAGAACAAAATCCAATAAAATCTCAAAAATCTCCAATAAGACATCAAATTCCTTTTCAACAAATAGTTCAAGATTGTGCATGTGCATTAAAGAAAATATTTCTGTCCTTTTATAATATTTTAATTGTTTATTAATTGCAACATTCCAAAATAATATATTTATTTTATATTATAATGTTTTCTCACATTTTTAATTTATTTTATTCCCAACATTAATAATAAATATATTCATATTTAGTTGTCAAAATACTTTTTAACTTAATAATTTAACTTAATAAATTAATTAACCAAGAACAACTTTTAACAAATAACTTAAATAAAAAAACCCAAAACAACATTTATCAAACATCATGAAAGGGTGAATCATGGAGGGGCACTACAAAAAGAGAGAAGAAAAAACAAAGCAAGATGCATGGATGGAGAACTCAATCACACCCCCCAAGGACTACATACATCATGTATATACAATCAATGACCCCCCCATAAGAGGGAAAGAGAGAGACTATATAGCCCCCCCATAATGTGTAATTTCCTGCAAAAATGGTAAGTGCCTGAAGATAAAACATGATCCAATGTCGACAAACAAGTTGTCTCCCTTTTGGAAGAAAAAAACCAAACACAAATGTAGATATGCTTCCCATTCTGGATAGGAATTGAAAGAAAGAAGCATGTGTGATGATGTCTCTAAAATATGCTCATGTGTCGCCAAGACCTTGGAAGATGATGCCACGAACCAATTAGGAACATGCCCATTCATAATAGAAGGTGACAAACAAGGTACCACTAGAAACTGATGTTGAACAATATCCAAAGATAGAGATGGTTTAACAATAATTGTACAATATCTGTCATAAAAAAGGAGAGATAACCCCTCAAATGTGTCCTCTGAATCTGAAATGTGAGACTCCACAAACAAGGAACCAATGTCCAACAAATAGGAATCCCAATCAGGAAGATAATCATAATCCTATTGTTCAAGAATGATGGAAGTACTTAATGAAGGTGGATCAACTATCACTAACAAAGAATCCAGAACCTTTGAAGCAACCACAACCTCATTCGAAGTCTCAACAAAATCCAAAGGATCACAAGCATGGTTTATCTTCTCTGAAGAACAAAGAGGCACACTGGTAATATGGAAGGAGGGTCATCGAGAGATGGTAGAGTATCATGATCTCCATATGATTCTCGAAGGTAAGTCCAAAGAGCATAAGGGCTCTCAAAATGACAAAGTGAATCCAAAAGGTCCTCATCATTGATATGCTCAAAAATAACTCCATAGAATCTATCCCTAAATCCTTTCCAAATCATATACCTACTACGTGTGTCTAGAAAAATAATTTCATTATACAAATATGGAAATAGGTTCTCCCCACTAAGATGGGTGAGAACATCACTCCATTTCCTAAAATTCCCTTTCTCCAAAGAAACCATTATAACTGAATTCCTCAAAAAAATTCAAAAATAGTGCTTTCAAAAACTTCCAAAAGAGAATTAAACATGATTTGTAGTAAAATTTGGTGTAGCCCATTGCCTGATCTCCATGCTAACACCAAGCAGACTCCACCAAGGACAACAACACACAAACCACAAATCACCACACATGAGAGAAATTTCACAACCACATGAGCCTTTGCTCATACCAACAAAGTGAAACAGATGGTATTTCAATGGCTAAAAACATCAACACACAACCAATGTGGGATTATAGTTTGCATCCAAGTTGAAAAAATGAAATTTTTGAGCTCCCATAATAGCATAAAAGAAGGAAACCCTATGCCTCTCCCTTTACTAATTGCAGCCTTCTCCCGAAAACAGAGGATTCATGTGCAGATTTAAATTACCCAAAACTGTTGCCTCTTCAACAGGATCTTTAGTGCATCCTTTGCTCAATGTTGTAAGGAACTAGCAAAATCCAGTCCAAAACGAGCTTCAATCGCCTTCTGCCTGGAGGTTGAATCACTTGACAAAATGTGTGTCAATGAGGCGATCAAGAAATTTTATTGACTATTGTAGATGTGCCTAGAGATTGAAGTTGAAATATCCCAACAACAAAATCGTGGCCTCTCTTCAATAGTAAAAAAAATGGACTTCTCCACATAATACAAAATTCCTAGCAACCAATGACTTGTTTGCAGCCTGGGCGATATAAGAAATGATCGGGCCTACAAAACTTTAATGCCTCTGTAAAAAAAAATATTAATAACTATTGTGGATTGAACAAGGGGCAGACAGTGAAGTGAAGGCCTATGGGCCAATGAAAGTTGATAAATAAGAATCCGCATGCCTTCTCAATGCAAAAAGATGGTTCTCAACACCAAAACGCTTCCACACAACATGATGCCACCAGAGAAAAAAAATGCTTCCAGTTGAGCAAATCGCGCAAACAATAGGAGATAAATCATGCCCAACAATTCAAATTGTGGCCTTCAAAGATCAAATTTGTAGCTAGCAATCATGAACAGTAGGAAAAAGAAGAATAAAAGGCAACTTTAAAATTTGAAAAATTTCACATGCCAAATAAAAAGATCTCAAACACTCTAATGAAAAATCTCAATGAAGGATTGCAGAATGGTTGGCTCTGATACCATGTAGGTGGAGCCCAAGATTGCCATGTGCAAAATGAACCTTCACAAAAAATGAGAGAAGAAAATAAACTATTTCACCAAAAAGAGAGTGAAGAATGAGATGCTATGAAATATATAATGTACAAAGTGCCTTATAAAGGCAATAAAATATATGATGGGTGGGAAAACTACCCACACAGGAAAAAACCACCTGAGAGATTATCCTAAGTGAAAAACTTAACACACTAACAGAGGTATTTAGTGAGTCATAACTTTATAAAATGCCCTATATGATTGCTCTAACCAATAGAAGTCCCATATGACATTTAAGAACACCAATATGTGTACAAGTAGTTTTTATGGTAACTAAAAATAGATTTTAAGGTAATAAACATGTATGAAGTACCTCCAACATATCTAATACTATATTCGACATAGAATGGTTTGTAGACAATAATGGAACATTTGATATAGAAAGAGAAGAAATCATACTATAAGCAAATGGAAAATTAGTAGATTTTTTTTTATGAAGGTATGAAAGGAGTTACTATAGAGGAAATAAATAACGCATATGAAGAAGACGAGGTTGAAAATGATAAGAGATTATATATGATTGGAAAATTGCCTAGAAAAAAAATGATGGGGAACCTAATTTAGAAGGAGAAATACTCATTAAAAGTAGAAACTCCTCAATCAACACAAAAATGTGACAGAAGCTTGGATGTGGGATGAAATAGAAAAGAATCAAAGGGAGATACTTGAATTAAGACAAAAATTTATGACTCAAAAAGTTCCTAAAATAATATACAAATAAATACTACAAAAGAAATAAACTTATCATAGATTAAAATATCATGCTACATACAAAGAGAAATTTCACATAGGAAGTTACCAAACTACTTAGGAGTAGGGTATTTTTTGAATAATCTCTAAGAAATGCATAAAATATTTGTGAATGAAGATTTTAGAATGGAATATTTAGATTAGTGTTAAGTATTGCAAGGTGGAAAATCACTCATAAATCAAACATACCAACTTGGAAGGCCTTAAAAATTATAATTAAGAATAGATACTTGGAAGAAGGAGATATTCATGAAATATTAAAGTATGATAGAATTGGAGACCCACAAAATCACATAAATAATTGTAAACAAGTTTAGGGTAGAATAGGAGAGACATATGAAAGAATGCAATTATTTTATTTGACCTTAGCCCCTATTGCAAGAGTATGGTACATACATTAAGGGAAAAAAATAGTGGGACATGATTAAATCCATTTTTTTTTTTTGTAAAACTTTCAAGTTTGGGGGCCCAAATCAAGATATAACTAATGTATTGAGAAGAATTCAAAAAACAATAACCTTACCAAAATAGTAGGTGAATAGGAAATTTGAGAAGAAAAAAGCATTAATGGTATCTCACAAGGAGGAAGATGAACATAAAATTATTGAATGGATGTCAAAATATCATTATGTTACCACATAACACATGTTATTCAATTAAAAAGGAGAAAAATATCCCTTAAAATAAGAAGAGGATCCTAAAAATCTGGATGTACAAATAAATGAAGATGAGAAAGGTGACAAATAAAAGTAAAGATGATCCCTTAAAAGAAGAAGAGAATCCTAAAAATCTGGATGTACACATAAATGAAGATGAGAAAGGTGATAGATAAAAGTAAAGATACAAATCAATACTATTATTGACCTTTAAAAATAAAAGAATGGGGAAAGAGAATATTCAAATGCCTAGGATCTAGTACCCCACTACAAAAACATATGTTGTCAAAAAAACTACTATGCAAGTAGTAGAATAGAAATCACAAAAAAACACATCATGATATGAAAAGAAAAGGAAGAAAATAGTAGAAGATCCAATTGATATTGAAGCCACTCATTCACCAAGGAAAACACCTTTGGAGGAAACCACATTAATTTTATTGCATATTATCTTTGAGAAGAAAAAGGATAGAAAGAATAATAAAGGAAGTGAAAATTACAAAATCAAAAAACACAAAAAGGATTAGTGCAACATGATAACACATTAGTAGAAGAGGAAACATGCAACAAGACTCCTATAATATATGTACCATAGAAAATAATCATAAGATTTAAAGTGATTGAGAAAAAGGGGAAAGTGCTAGGAACCATTTTTTATGGCCAAAAATTACTAAAGTCTCTCTATAGCTACGAGAGCACTTAAAGTTGCCAAAAATTATCCCTCTATCAATGCAACCGAAAAATAGATAAAGATTCATATCTACCAACACATACCCCATGGATCAAATTAATAAAGGATTTTTTGTTGAATTAGAGGCAACATTACAAACTAATATGTCTATATAAAGAGAAGAGGTTTGTGAGATAGACATCTCACTCAAAAAAAGTTATGGTAGAGGTAGCCATTGAATTGAGCCTCTCAACCAAAAAAATCAATTAAAATATCTTCAAGATCAAGAACTAAAAAAAAACTATTTAGACACTTTGGCTATAAATCTCAAAAAGGATAAATTCAAACAAAGTTATATGAAGAGGTAGTTGTTATAACTCAACCTCCCTACAATATAGTCATTAAAACTAGGCAATCACAAGAGATTTCAAAGATGAAATACCATCACTATCTTCACTGAATATACATGATACATTTAAATTCACAACTATAAAGTAATAAAATCTCATAGAAAGTTGATAACAAAACAATGGATCGCCAATAGTAAAATTGGAAGACCCACTAGAAAAAAACTAGATATTGAGCCTTAGGATAGTCTTCAAAAATTAACTAGGGTAGAGGAGAGAGAATAGGAGGAAAAATACAAAGAAGTAGAAAGGGAGATAGAAGACACAAAACAAGTGGTCACTTTGGCAAGATAGCTAGCTAGTGACCCTATAAGAAAAATAAAGAAATATATGGCCTAACAAAAATAATTAACTCCAATGATAACAATGAACCCAACATACTCCTTGATACCCCTATGTGGCATAGCTCAAAATCACTCAAATATCACCACTACAAAAGTTAGAGCTAATGAAGCATTTATATGTAGTGCAAAACAAGATTTGATAAACAAGTATGTCACCTTTGAGGAAAGCATGAAGAAGTTAATCAAATTAATACAAAAACATCAATCATAACATTAAATTGATTCATCTGCAAAGGTGACAACACAACCAAGAGCAATACAAATCCTAATAGGATATATTATTGGTTGAGAGCGGGAAAAAAACTAAAAGTACAAATAATCATTGATTATGAAACATAGAAGCTAAGACAAATACAACAAAAATGGAGTAATGACCAATATAATAATATAATATATTAAAAAATCACATTGAAGGTTTCATTTAGATTTATTGACTTTTTAAAAAATAGCATAAACACATTTTCGATATACAAATTAATGAATCATCTTGGCCACCAATGAATTTAATCCATATGATGCATGTCTACAATGCATGCACAGTGAATTCAGACAAGGCTTCTGAAATAGGAAACCTCATGATCTGTGACCACGTGGCTACTAACACTTGATTCACTTCACATAAGCTAAAAATGTTTTTGTTTTCCTCCTGTGACTTTGTGAAAAGATTTTGAAAGCTCCAATGCGAGTGATGTGTCGGGGTATTTGACTAATCAAAAGCATGTGGGTCCTTTTATCGTTGACCATTAAAAGTCTCCACAAAGCCTTTGTTTTATCTCTTAGAATTGTGAAACAAGCACAAAACCACAAGCCACAAGATCAAACAACAAACAAGTACACCTTCCATGTAAGAAATCTGCAAACAATATATGCAATATTCTTCAACAAGAAAAAGCTATAGAAGCAAGAGACTTTCAAGAAAATATGAAAGCCTTAGATAATATCCGAGAGAGATTTATAATGAGAGTTGAATGCTTATTAGAGAAAAGCCCTAAATGAGAAAAGGGATTAGATCATGACAAGTGTCAACATCGCATGAGATGAGACATAATGATCTAATATTAACTCAATTAATAAAGCAATCTTAAGTTTAGCTTAAGTGTATGAGAATAAATTAGACTAATAATCAATTAAAAATTAATTAATTATTAACTAATGCATGATAACTCTAACACCCCCCCTTAAGATGAACTTAGGGAGTAGCTAAAACCCCTAAAAAGAATGCATGATGGGTCCCGACAAACAATGCCAAATAAAGTGCCCATGTACAAACAAAATATCTCTATAATGTGGAGAAATAGAGAAAACCTCATGGGAAAAATTCCACTCCAAAAAGAGATGAAAGCCAAGTGAAGGACTGAAGTAGCCTCCAAAAAAGACAATGTTCAAAAAAGAATAGGAACAAATGAAGGACTAAAGAACACCACATAAGCATGAAGAAGCTGCAAACACTATCAAAGAATGGCTGTTGAAATGCCAAAACAAGAACCTTCTCTAAAACATATGATGATCAGGATCAAGAAGACAAGAATCTACATGAGTTCCCTCAATGACACTACTTGAATCCGATGGCAAACCAAGGAAAACATCAAGAACTCAAAAATACAGATGGCACAAGTACCAATAGTTTGAAGAATTGATCAAGGGAAAATGGAAGGTTGCCTCTAGAAATAAGAATGTAAGAGTGTCCATATTGTAAGTGCTTCATCTCACTAAAATGCATGGGTAACCAGCTGATGCATCCGCCTAGTACATAGGAACAAATACTATATACATAGCTCACTTCAACGTGAAACCAAAGAAGCAGTAACACCATCAGTCGAAACCCCCCCATAATGCTGACAAGGGAGAGGAATGGCAGGTACACTGAAACTGAATGCCTGAATGTAGTGCATGATAAAGAACCAAGAACATCTGAATGTGTGGAAATAAAAGTACAAGCATATATAAAGGGTGTGTAAACTTAGGCACACACACATAAGAAAGGTATGAAGGAAAAACAAAGAAAATATCGACCCCCATGAAACTTTATATCATAGTACAAGTACAATAAGGCATAAAGTGATGTGCAAGATCCCATAATATAGGTGCAATACAAAGGCGCTTTATCTTAGTGTGTTTACAGATGATAAATACATGTAATGTGAGCCCATAAGGTCGAAAAGGGACAACATTCTTGAGGAAACCGGTAGCACCATGATGAAGTACATGAAAAAACATGCACTTTAAAAAAAATGGCACCCAAAAATGTGTCTGGATGCAGAAGATATGGCCCGTCAAAGTCTCCAAAATAAGAACTAAACAGCTACATAACTGAGAAAATAGAATTTTGGAAAAAACCAAAAGTCAAAACTAGAAAATAATTGCACCAGTGCAAAGAACATGAAATTCCACCCCATTTCAAAAAAAAAATCACTAAAAAATCTCACCGTATGGTCGAGATATGGCCTCTGGAATATTGTGTGCAAAATTGAAAAGACTAATGGAGAGGGGTTGTGTAGGGAAAAAATGATCTCTACCAAATTTAGCAAAAACACCTTCAAAAGTAGAGGTCCGCCAATTTTAGAGGTGTTGGGAAAAAGTTTCTCTAAGTAGAGTGCATGTGACATTATTTGCAAAAAAAAATCATGCATGTTTTATTTTAAAGTTAAAAAACATACCAAAAAAACTATTATATTTTTTTGAAAAAACATTTATATTTTTTTGTTAAAAAATAATATAAAAAAACTTTGTTGAAAAATACTTATTAAAAAAATTTGTGGCCACAGGGTTGTTGTCCTATTGATGGCAGGAGGCGGTACCCCTTGGTACCACCCATGGGTGGGACGCAAGGGGTCGTCGCTCTGCCATGGCAAGGGGCGGTACTCCCTATGGGAGGACCCAAAAAAAAAAATTTAATAAAAAACTTTTCTAAGCAAAAAAAATTGCGTGGGGTTTAAACCCCTTTTTTTATAATTTGATTTTATTTAAATTCCTTTTACAAATTTTCATAGAAAAAAAATATATATATATATATATTTTAAAATCACCTCAATATGCGTGTTGGGGAGGTCGTATGGTTTCCCTTTTTTGCCTTAGATGTCAACTTCACCAAATTTGACAATTTGACAGGCGATCTTAAGGTTTTTGGGCCTTCTGAGCACGATGGTGATGTCCGTTTCACGCCAAAATGCACCAAAAATAAAGCTACCCTCCGGATCCAGAAAAAGAGCAACCACTTTAAAACCTTGTAGATCTAGCGTAAGGAATCAAAATCAGGCGAAACAAAAATTAAATTTGACTTTCTTGACAACTCTAGATCCAATGATGAGGTTTTTTTCACACAAAAATGCTTCAAAAAATGTCCACCTCCAAAATTTGCAAAACAAGCAAAGGGGATTCAAATATGAAGCCTGCAACCCTTGTTGAAGAAGAAAACCTCATAAATCGAGAAGAGGTTTGTTGAATCCAAGCTTTGATACCATGTTAGAATTGTGAAACAAATACAAAACCACAAGCCACAAGCCACAGGATCAAACAACAAACAAGTACACCTTCCACGCAAGAGATTTGCAAACAATATTTGCAATATTCTTCAAGAAGAAAAAGCTACAGAAGCAAGACTTTCAAGAAGATATGAAAGCTCCAGATAATATTTGAGAGAGATTTACAATGAGGGTTGAATGCTTATAAGATAAAAGCCCTAAATGAGAAAGGGATCAGATCATGACAAGTGTCAACATCACATGAGATGAGACATAATAATTTAATATTAACTCAATTAATAAAGCAATCTTAAGTTTAGCTTAAGTGTATGAGAATAAATTAGACTAATAATCAATCAAAGATTAATTAATTATTAGCTAATGCATGATAAATCTAACATCATCGCGTCCAATGGCCCCTTATTCCCTAGTAACATAAGTTTTTTTATAAACATGTGTTTAAATGGTGTTTTAAGTCAATGAGAGCAATGCCTCATATAGCTCCTGCTTTTATTCGAGTCAGTGCCAAGTGTGAAGCCCTCAGTTAATTCACCGAAGACTTAGCATTGGCGAAAGCTTTATGTGTCAAATCTTCTTCCTCGTGAGTGCAAAATGCTTTTACCCCGCCCCTTTCTTATATCTTTATTTTTTCACAAATAAAATCCAAGTCTTAAAAACCTCGCATCTTTTTAATTCAAATCAAGCACATATCGTTTAACCCTAAAAAATTCTAACTTCTAATTGGTCAAAGGAACAACTACAAATTGGGTTTTTAACCATTTTACATTAATGCATTGTAACTATTACATGTCCTTGAATAGTACTATAAAATGTACCAAATAACCCTCTTCCAGTACATAAAACATTTAAGCCTCCAATAGTTTTACTTAAAAAGCACTTGACATTGCATGGTACAACTAAAAAAGTTTTTTTTTATTATTCAAAAGTACACGCCTATCTCGAGCTACATGAAGATTGTAAAAATGACATCATCCTCAATAATTGCCTTCTAAAATATCTTTTGTTAAAAAAATTTACATCTTAACCTCTCAAAACATTCCAAAACCCTGAAATTTCTTTCCCAACAAATAATTCCCACACCTCATTGATAAAAAGTACACAGATTATTCGCTCCATTAACCCAATTGAAATGAGACACTTCTCCCTATCCACATGTACTAAAAAAAAACAACACAATTATCATTATATTCAGAAAAACTCTGCACCGGTACTTTGTACTAGCGAAAATTCCAATCTATCCTAAACCATTGTTTGTTAGTGGACACAGCAAAAAGTTGCCACGTGACAGCTAGACATGTGGGTACGCTGAGTCATCGTGATCTTTTGCCAGCCACGCTGTCCTTTTACATACTATTTTTTGTTTTAACCGTGTCAGAGCAAATCGCCACGTAGTCCCGGTACAGATAATTCGCAGGCAGAAAATTTTAGTCGACCCAGATGCCACGTGGCTAGTGGCAGAGAATCAGTTGAGTTGTCTATCATGCTACGTGGCATTCAAATGTAAACATGTGCGTAAAATCATAGGACACCCTGCCACTGTTTTATTTGACTGCTTCAGTGACAACAGATTTTTTTTGTCGCATATTTTTCTATCTTTTTTGTTGGTTCTTTTTATGGGGTAAGGCCCACTAGAGTCATGTGTGCCCCACTCTTACCATAGCTTAAAAAGCAATGATGGTGAAAGAAGAAAGGTTGTTGGATTGGGGTTTCTCACCCATAAGCCTCAAAGTGGGGCACCAATGTACCCATTATTTTTGCGATTGACAGGTATATGAAGCCCAATGTGCTTGGTCTCTAAGGGCCTTGGTATATGATTGATGATTGTTATTTGCTAGGACCACTGGGGAGATGGCTTCAATCACTAGATTGGGACTTGGAGCCCAATGTGCTTGGTCTCTAAGGGCCTTGGTATATGATTGATGATTGGGACTTGGCCATGCCTGCACTTTCATATTTTGGGAATGGATTTGATGTATGACAACCTAATTGAATTTTGTAGTCCTATAAACTCAAGGATGGGACTTTATCAGTGTACCCACATTTCTCAGTGATTGTATAGTACAGTAATTGGGAGATGGGAATTGGTGATTGTAAGTGATATTATAGTGTGTCAAGTGTTTGTTATTCAATTTTATATATTATATGTTGTATATACTATCAAATGTTTTGATAATGTATTTGTGCGATACATGTGTTATGATCTTTTGTGTCAAGCCTTTCGATGAAGCCTAATAGTTCTATTAAGATATTTTGATTGTATACTTTAGACACTTATGTTGTGAGATTATATGTTTATCATGATATGTGATGTTTGTATTTTCACCGATGTGTTTCTCAATGAGGTTTTATATTGGTGTCTAGATTTCTCTCTTAACTATGCATTATAGGAAACATGTATGTTGTTCTTTAATGTGTTTGATTTACTTTAGTGTTTTTGTTTTATTGTTTCCACTATATTTGATATAGGTGTGATTATTATATCTAGTTCAACATTGTGGATTATTGTTGATTTCACATCTCTTTATTTGCATCATGCTAGTTGTAGATGAGATTCAGCCAGAAGTGATGATTTTATATCATGTTGGGTGATTATGTTGCTTCAACTATCATTATATAGTGCAAGTATGCCTAATGTTTCACATGAGTGTAAGTATAGGGCTTTTCCTAATAGTAGTTATATTGAAGATGCTTTTTTTGGTAAAAACATGTTTGTTAACCTTTATCTTACTCAATTTGAGTGTTAGATGAGTTATGTGAAATCTTATGAAAAATTAATCCAAATTGACAACAATTCTATTAATCTACGTGTTTTGTGTAAAATCATGAAGTGAGCAAGTCATTTTCATGTGGTTATTTTATCTTATTACGTTGCATTTAAATTTATTTCCAAATATACATTTGTTGTGTTTGTGAAATATTTGTTATGCTTTGAGGCAAACAGATAATATGTATGTCTTAATGGAAAGGGATGTTTATTATATATATTGTTTTGGTGAAAGAAAATTAAAGTGTATTTTTTTTTTTTAGGCTACGGGGAGTCGGGTGCTTGCGACCCATAAAGCTATGATGCCCTGAAATGTAAACTTTTAACGTGGCCGTGTGTGGCTGACCATCTCGACACCAGGACTGAGGGAGACTAGAACTTCATTGACAGTGAGCACCATGGAATGCCAATAATAGAACTAGGACCCCTTAAATTAAAGTGTATTTAACTATTCTTTAAAAATTAAATATTCTGGGCATGAAAATAAAGTGTTAAAGGATTGATTACTTTTAATTGCGATTTCAATTGATTCCTTATAATCATTAGAAAAGTATCAAATTTAAATGATATTTTGTTTTATTACCTTATTAAATTATTGCATGTGAAAATATTAATTAAGCTAAATCTATTCCATTAGCTTTCTTTTAATATTGTTAGAAAGAAATAATGGAAATTACTTTGTATGAAAATATAAATTTCTTAAAAAAGTCATTTAAAAAAAGAGGAAATGTCTAGTTTAAAAAAGAAAAGACCAAGTTTATTTATTTCCTTTTTAAAGATAGTGTACTTTTATTATTCAATTACATGCTTGTGTGTACTTGCTCCAAAGTAGATTCCTTTATTATTTCAAGCTTTAATTAAGAGATATTTTCTTATTAAATTATGCTTTCAAAATGGAAAATTTATATTTTCCATGTCCACAATAGTTGGATGTATATGATTTTTTTTTATAAGATTGTTAAATGCAATTTATAGATTAAATTTTAAAAATGCAAGAATAGAGTTAAAGTTATGACAATTTTTTCTAAAATTTGAATGTGAGTTTAAAAGCTTATTGTTGTGCATATTCGACATATGATGGTATGTAGGATTTTTAGGAAATGTTGTGATTCAAAAGTTAAAATTTGAAGGTTTATGATGATGTCATCAATGGATGATTTGGGATTTTATTGTTTTAGGAATTTTTTTATGCAAATGAAAATTCAAATTAAAACATCATTTGAATGATATTATTTTGTGGGGAGGATAGTCTCCCTATTGTTTTAGAATTATGCATCATTGAACAATGTGTCATGAATTTTTGTGTTATTTTCCATGCCATGTCAAAATTGTAAATTTGGTACGTTTGACACTTAGAATTGGGGTATAGGGTAGGAAAGGAGTGACCTCTCACCATCTGCTAGGGTTCAAAATAAATTTTTGGATAGAGCCAAGTGAGAAGTTTAATCAAGTGATAGTATAATGTACATTGGGAAAAGCCATTTGATTAGATAAGTACACCATGTATCAAATGCCTCATGAGGATTTGGACTTGGATGTATGGGACATGTTGTGATCTTAGAAGTTGGTGAATATCATTTAGTAACCTCATGTAAGGTGGATTTACTACTCAACATTCTACATGGCCATTTTTTATTGTAGTGACATTCCTCGACTTACTTTTATGATCCCCATCCTATCCTATCTATGATTTTTGTATCTAATGTATGTTGAGACCAATTAAATGTGTGTTGATGGATTTGTTGTACCATCATACATGTATGTTTGTTGGTATTTATTGATGCATTAATGTATGGATAATCCTCATGAATGCATGTTTGAATTCTATTTATGTATCGATTTGAATGCATTGATAGTGTAAATATCTGTAATGCATGAATGTTGTTTGGAATTCCTTATATTTTTTTGTTGGCAAGAGTGTTGCTACATATATTCTTGTATCTATTATAATGACATGAATGTTTCTATGTACTCATTTTGTGTGAATGTGTTTGGTGCCTATTATTATTTCATGCCCTATTGCCCATTCCTTATCATTTTTGGCCCATTATTTATATCGATCTAAGATATCTTAAATGGGTCCCCTAAGTGTCTAAAAAATGCAAAATTTTGTGAAATCCTAAGTCTAAGCTCTTCCTGGCATTTTCCATAGTGATTTTGTGTTTGTCAGAGTCATAGTTTTGAGGTTGTTCATACCTTCAAGTCTTGCCTACCAATCCAACACCCCACTTTGTTGCTTGTCAAAATTTTCCTATGTTTTCTTTAAGTGTTTTAGAGTTTCAAATCCCTCCATGCCTATCAAACTTGTCATCTCAAGCATGCCCTTCGCAAAAATCCAACACCCTACATTTTCCCACTAAGTCCCTCATTTTCCCCTTCCTCGATACCTTCACTTCAAAAATTTCTAAGTCCTTTAAGTTAGGCTTTTGACCTTTCCGTTAACCAAGTACACATTTCCACCATTCCTTGAAAGACTAAAAACTTGTCAATAACTCTATAAAGTCTTTCAGAGTTAGACTTTTGACCATTCCTTATTTTGGCACCATGTAAAGCCCAACCCAAAAATTTGATCCTGATAGACCAATGTACTTCCTATGTCAAGGTTATCTTGTCAAGCTTCCCTATTAGACCTTCCTCGCCTAGTATTCCAAACCATGGAACTTCACCATTTGATAGAAAAAGTTATACCTATCCATGACACTATAAGGAAGCTAAGGTAGCGGAACAACTTCCTACACTAATCTTGAGAGGAGAAAAATGCAAAACTTTACAGATCTTTAACAATTACAAAAACTTAAACACAAATATCATGCATACCACAACACAATGACTTATATGGGGAAAACCCTTTCAGGAGAAAAACCCCACACTCCAAAAGTCGCCCAATATATTATTCAGAAATCAAAAGATTACAATATACTTGCAGAGCAAGCTTCTCACAAGAGTATCACCACCATAGATCAAGAGACAACATGACCGCTATCAG